>JBBPBX010007807.1:8951-19391 GCA_038048925.1 Garcialebias charrua | reverse complement strand
TAGAGAGAAACGCGTTTTTTATTTTAAACTCACTTTCAAAGGAATTGTCATTAATTTATCATTTTGTTTGCAAAAACGAACATAGTTGAATGATAAAAGATATAATGTTGAGCCATTTTATGAAAAGTTCAAACATGATGTCACCCCGCCTTTAAAGCTTCTGGTTAGGTGGTAAAATTCTAAAACAAGTCCTCTGTGGTGGGCCGCTTGTTCTACTGTGTCACAACTGGGTTTGTCGAAAACACATTAGAATTAAAGATCAGGTGTTCATTTGTAGTTTAAGTGGGCATTTGATTAGATTGGACCGTTTTTAATGAAGTGGTGCTTGATATGAAATGTTTAAGAACCGTAGCCTCAGAAGATGAAGCTTTGTGTTGCGATATCCTGATGCACGCTCAATAATCCAGGCAGAGAAATCTAAAAAAGTTAAGTCTGGTCCTCTGGACATTCAAAAAAAAAAAAGAAGAAAAAAAAGGGAGGTCCAGACATCTCTTCCACATCCACCTCTTCCAGCTCTTTTGGGAGGACTTCAAGGTGTTCCCAGATGTAGTCTCTCCACCGTGTCCTTGGTCGTCTCAGGGGTCTCTTCCCAGTTGGACATGCCCGAACTCCATTGTTTTTTTGAATGTCCAGAGGACCAGGCTCCACTTTTTTAGCCTTTGTGTTGCGAGTTGCATTAAACCTTTGAATTTACAAAAGAGACTAACTGTCTCAAAGAGATTAACTATAACAAAAAAGGTATTGTTATTTGACACGTTATTTAACAAAATAACGTATTGTGCTCTTTGCAGATGATGTTGTCCTGTTGGCGTCATCGTGCCGTGATCTTCAGCTCTCACTGGAGCAGTTCGCAGCCGAGTGTGAAGCAGCTGGGATGAGAATCATCACCTCCAACTCTGAGGCCATGGTCCTCAGTCAGAAAAGAGTGGATTGTTCTCTTCAGGTTGAGGTTCTGCCTCAAGTGGAGGAGTTCAAGTGTCTCAGGGTTTTGTTCACGAATGAGGGAAGAACGGAGCGTGAGACTGACAGATGGATTGGTGCAGCATCTGCAGTATTGTGGACTCTGTGCCGGTCTGTTGTGGTGAAGAGGGAGCTGAGCTGTAAGGCAAAGCTCTCTGTTTACCGGACAGTCTATGTTCCTACCCTCATCTATGACTACGAACTTTGGATAACGACCGAAAGAATGAGTTTGTGGATACAGGAGGTTGAAAAGAGTTTCCTCTGCAGGGTAGCTGGACTCTCCCTTAAAGACAGGGTGAGAAGTTCAGTTATCAGGAGAGACAGAGTAGAACCACTGCTCCTCCACATCGAGAGGAGCCAGTTGAGGTGGTTCAGGCATCTGGTAAGGATGCTCCCATGGCACCTCCCTAGAGAGGTGCTCCGGGCATGTCCAACTGGGAAGAGACCCCGGAGAGGACCAAGGACACGTTGGAGAGACTGCATCTTTTGGTTGGACTGGGAACACCTTGGAGTCCTCCCAGAAGAGCTGGAAGAGGTGGATGTGGAAGAGATGTCTGAACCTCCCAGCTCAAGCTGCCGGTCCCGAAACCTGACTTCGGAACAAGTGGAAGATGATGGATGGGAAAAAAACGTATTCATACTTATTTTAACTTTTGAGGAAACTTTCCCTCTTTTCTGTCTATGAAACACAAAACAAACAAAAGGTCTTGGACGTGTGGAGTTTTTCAGACAGGACCCATATCCTCATGAAGGAGGATCATGTGTTTCATTTAGCGAGCCTCCAGTACTTTTTGGTTTACAGCTGCACATCCATGTCACGTTACTGATTTAGTTTTTGCACAGATACTCACCCTGTTGTCTTTGGGTTAAGAGGCAGACAGAGACGGGCTCGCTTTTCTGCAATTAGAAGCAAACCTCAGTTAAAACCAGTTAGGCCTCATCTTTTTTAACAGTCATTATAAATGTGTATTCATTGTGTGACTGTCTACAGAGATCTTCACTTTGCAAGTTAAAAGGTCTAAACTAGGGGTGCACCGATTTCAATTTTCTGGCCGATCACCGATTACCGATTTTTAGAAAGTCTGACCTGCCGATTCCGATTTTGGCCGATACCGATTTTCAGGTGTTAAAAGGTCAAAATGCACCCTAAATTTTCAGGATTTTCCAACCTTTGCTGAGGCAGATAAAATCGGTAGATAAAATCGGCTTCTCATTTAAAGATCGGCCGATCACCGATCTCCCCAAATTAAGGAAATCGGAGCCGATCGATCGGCCGGCCGATTTATCGGTGCATCCCTAGTCTAAACTTTGATATATTTTATGAGTGACTCTGCGGCTAGTGTGAAATCGCAGTCGGGGCAGTGATGATTTGAAAATGATGTTTGTTGCCAGACAATATGAAATTAGGGGTAAAAACCGCAGAGTACCTCACAATGTGATGCAATAAACTATATATAATATTCATGAAACCATAACATTCTTGTGTAGTCTCTTGCAGATGCCAGACAATAATACAAATGATACATCTCAATGTTTGTCTCAGCATAAAAACAAAAAGGTTAAGTGGATTAATTTGGTGACTGTAGGTCAAACTGTGCAACAAATGCAAAAGCAATTAATCTAAAAAAGCCAAGTCTGGTCCTTTGGACATTCAAAAAAACAAACAAAAAAGTAGAAACGTTTCATCTTTCGTCCGAAAGACTTCCTCAGTCTGAGCTGCTGTATTCAGCTCAGTCTTATAAATAGCACCCTCTCACAGTGGATCAACCAGTTGGCTGATGACAGCCGAAACCAGCTGCTCACATGATCAAGGAGGACCATCAGCCTAACGATGGATCGTTAGCACCCTGATGGTTGTTTGCTATTCACAGAGGGCTGAGTGATACTAGCAATAACAGCATTGTAAGAGGGGGACAGTTGAACCCGGAGGCCTCCACCTCTGTTTAATGATGGACGGTTTCTTTTCACAAAGATGGCCTCCTTTACTCCTCTCTCAAACCATTGTTCCTCTCTATCAAGGATGTGAACATCTTCATCCCTGAAAGAGTGACCGCTGGCCTGGAGATGAGTGTAGACCACAGAGTCCTGACCTGATGATGTTGATCTTTTGAAATGGGGGCGGCCGTGGCGTAGTGGTAATGGCAGTCGTCCCCCGATCGGAAGGTTGGCGGTTCGAATCCCGGTTCCCACACACCGTTGTGTCCTTGGGCAAGACACTTAACCCCGAGTTGCTCCCGGTAGGACTGGAAAGCACCTTGCATGGTAGTCTGCCGCTACCGGTGTATGAATGTGTGTAACATTCAATGTGTGTAGCACTTTGAGATTTTCACTAATGAAAAGTGCGTTATAAATTGAATTAATTATTATTATTATTATTATTATTATTATGATCTTCTGAACACAGCTTCTCAGACTGAGGAAGTCTTTCGGACGAAAGACGAAACGTTTATACAGTTTTTTTGTTTTTTTTTGTTTTTTTGAATGTCCAGACCGTCTGGACCCGGACCAGACTTAGCTTTTTTTTTTAAAGATTTTTCTACCTGGATTATTGAGCATGCATCAGGGTAAAAGCAATTAATATTTAATAAATGCATAATTCTCATAGAAGACACTAATGGTTAACTTTGCATCAGCTGGGTACATTTCAGATCAACTTTCTTTTGATTATGTTTAGGGTCTCTGCATGAAATCATGAAATAGTGTCGCCAAAACAGGAACATTTAGATATAAACTACTACTCTGTTGCTTTCAACACCAGCTGATTTGTATTTGGTCGTTTTATTTATGATCTGCAATGTTCTTTGTCTTTTGTTTTGTACTTCATTGTGTGTGTGTTGCCTGTTGTTTGTTTGTTTGTTCAGCACTTTGGTTTGGCCTTGTTCCTGCTTAAAGTGCTTTATAAATAAAATGGGATGGTATGGTATAAAGTTTAAACATATTAACGTGTGTGTTTTGTGTCACATGACAGATGATGGTTTTTGTCTCAAACCTAACACGGATAGTAAAAAATCTGGATAAAATCAATAATAAGTAGAGTACACCTTGAGTGTGCTGAGTGTCTAACCGTGGCAGCAGGGCTCTGACGCGGTGCTGCCGTCACCAGATCTTTGTTTTTCTGGCTGTGTTTCTGTCGTGGTCCCCCCTCCTGCTTGGGTAGGCAGCAGTTTGTCCCCTGCCTTTCTCTCGTCCGTCGCCGCCTTGTCGTCACCCTCTCCATCTCTCGCCCGCCTGGGCCGTAACCTCTTAGCAAAGCGGCTAGGAAAAGACGCCAGGCGCCTGGAGCGCCGGACTGAAAAGGAGCCGCTGGGTTCTGCTGGTTCCTCCGGGCTCTGCCACGACTCAGACCAACAGTTTGTCCTCTCAGGTAAGGAAGAGTCTTTACTAAGCTCTGGGTTGAGGACGGAGGAGCTGGGGGGCCAGGCCGGGGCTGGTTTATTCACCGGGGCAGAAGGCGCTGCGCCCCTGGTGGGGCTGTGGGAGTGGGTGTAGGGCGGGTTGTGCAGTCTGTAAGGCTTGCTCACATCGAAGGAGCTGCTCTGCTGCAAGAGCTCACGGAGGAGAGAGTCGGCCTTCATCTCCCTCCGCCTGGTAAAGGGGAGCCTCCGCGGGGTGCTGGTCCCAGTCCAACTCCCAGTAGTCCCAGGAGCGGCCACCAGGACCACTCTGCTGTGAGAGTTTGTCGACGCTGAGCGGGAGGCTTCGGGTTTGACTCGAGGTCTGGCGGCGGCGGCGTGGCGCTCCCAGCCCTGCTGCTTGCGCACGGGCAGGCAGTAGGTGTGCATGTAGGTGATCAGCTCCACGACCGACCGCAGCTCTTTCTCCGAGCTGAACTGAGGCGTCGCCGGCTCCGTCGGCACAGCAGCCGCACCGGCTGCGCCTTCGACCTCGCTGCCGGAAGACTCCTCCTCCTCTTCCCCTTCCTCCTCCGACTCGCTGTCCTCGTCCTCCTCTTCGTCTTCGTCATCCTCCCCCGCCTCAGGACCGGGGCTGTTCTCTGTGTCCTTTGCGGTGGTGAGGTGGCGGTGCAGCTCGGTGCAAAGGCGCCCAGCGGGGCGCACCGCTCGGGGTTTCCGCTCCTGGGGGAGTTCACTCTGAGGCTGACGAGAAGAAAATACAAAAAAAAAACTGGTTGGAAACTGCTTCATATTCTGGTTATTACTCAAAATGATAGTCAGTGTTTGAGTTTAGAACAAAAAAATAACTCTTATTGCTTTTCTTTCATTCTTTCATTTTATATATAGGGATGGGGCCGATCCGATACAGTATCGGTCAACGATACCAGCATAATTAACATATCGGATTTTCCAATCCAACCTGCCGATATTTCCAATCCATGATGCACGTATGTTACACCATTTTCTGTGACTATCGTCTTAACATTGTTTGTTTAACCCAATGAAGACACTGAACCTCACAACAGGAAACATCCAAACTTTAATAGCACACAAGAGGCAGGTCTATATCACAGACGTCCATCTCACTCATGGTGCGGCCGGAACACTAACATACCGCTAAGCATTATGGGAAAGACAACACAGTCCACTCCCCTTAACCGCTACAGTATATTGTGACCATAGGGGGTGGTGTTGCATGCACTGTTGCAGGTCACAGAATATAGTGAAACAACGGGTTCAGTCGACCGAACCAGAAACAGCTTCCTCTGACCTTGTTTCACAAACAAAAAGCAAAAAATATGAATCTCTAAACCTATATAAAAAAATTATAAACATAATTATCTCTAAAACTAAACCTAATGTGCAGGGGTGGTTGACTGCCCCAATGTTTTTAAGTTTCATTTTTGATTGTGGCACTATGAGTTGTAATTCTTGTTGGCTTTGATCAACGGATACAGATTTAAACTATACATTGAATTTATAAATGTACTGATGTTATTTGAATCTGTTTTATTTCCCAGATCAATATTAAAGTCTCCACACAAAAAAACTTTTTTATTAAAGCTCTTTTCCAATAGCTCCAAGATTTTATCAGTGAATATATACGGGGAGTGGACTGTGTTGTCTTTCCCATAATGCTTAGCGGTATGTCAGTGTTCCGGCCGCACCATGAGTGAGATGGACGTCTGTGATATAGACCTGCCTCTTGTGTGCTATTAAAATTTGGGTGTTTCCTGTTGTGAGGCTAAGAGTGTCTCCATTGGGTTTAACTCACACAATGTTAAGATGGTAGTCAGAGAATATGGTGTAACTCATGTGCTCTCCGTTCAAGAAATTCATTATTACAGCCTCATATTAAATCAGTGATGATATCGGAACTGGATCGGTATCGGCCGATACCCAAAGTTAAGTATCGGGATCGGAAGTAAGAAAATGTGGATCGGTGCATCCCTATTTATACATATACATTTGTGTTTTTTGTGCATTAGGGAACTCTTTAAAGAGCAAGTCAGTTAAAATATAGTAGATCTTGAAGTCGCTAAGTTGTTTTCAGGTCTAACAAAAATAAAGTTTATAATAAGTTCATAACTTTTTTAAGTTAACTTTAGCTTTTGTAGCTTTTTATGCTCATAAAAAAACTATAACAAACCAAAATAATCAGAAGGATCCACAAATATTTACTGTTTGACTATTATTCCAACAGTGTAATGTGATTTTGGAAATGAAACATTGTTTAAAAATGTAAATTAAAAGAAAATGAAATGATTTGCAAATCTCATAAAGTTTTGTTTTATTCACAATAGAATGCAATAAACTTATCCAATGTTGAAACACAGAAATTGTACCATTTTAAATCAGGATCATCTTTAATTTGATCGTGTACTAAAGAGGAAAGGGACCATCTGCCCTGTTGTCTGCAAACAGGTCAAAAGGCTGCCTCTCTGATGGTATGGGGGTACATTCCAATTTGGCGTCTTGCACATCTGGCATTGCACGATTAATGCAGAAAAGGATATACAGATTTTAGAACAACATCTGCTCCCATCCTGCAGAGAAGAGACAGGACTGTAGAACAGCTGGAATCCTCCATCAGACCACAATGGGACAATATTCCCTCCAAAACCCTCAACAACTGGTCTCCTTAGAGCCTTCAAAACCTCCAACAACTTGTCCTGTCAGGTTCTCTAAAACCTCCAACAACTGGTCTCCTAAGGTCCATCAAAAGCTCTATCAGCTGGTCTCTTCGGGCCCTGGATGTTTACTGACTGTTGTTAAAAGAAGAGGAGCTGCTTCACAGAAGAACATGGACCTGGAATGTGTTGCTGCAAACTCAGTATTACAATTGATTCCTTTCAACATTTGATATGTTTATCCATTGTGGATAAAATATAGGTTCAAATCGTTGTATTATGTTATGATTTTTATTTGATGTAACATCTCAACATGTTTTAAGTCAGGTTTACTTCACTGTCTACATTTCTGGCTGCAGTAGCTTGGTGGTCAGTGCCATGGTCTGGTAATCCCGAGGCTGCAGGGTCCTGTTTAACTTGTGTTAGGGGGGTCTCCCGTGTAAAACAAACACCAGTTTTTTTCACGTGAAGTCTGTTGGCTTTGACAACCCATGAAAGGGGAGGAGCCTAATAGAAAACAACACTCTCTATAGATGTGACAAAAACTAATTTAAAAGCACTCATTTCCATGTGTGGACACAGAATCATCGAGCAGGAATCCAGTAATGTTTCCCTCCGGCTCGATGAGGGAGGATGCAGTGTGCAGCGATTTTGATTCACTGTTTTCTCTTTTGCCCCATCAGTCAATACTTCCACCATCTGCCACAGCAAAGCCACCCTGCTCTAAACTACAACTCTCACACACAACCTGCCAACAACAACGGTGAGTTTATAAAGAGTGTGTGTGTGTGACACATCCAGGCTTGGCTCATCCCCAGCCGCTTCCTGTATCCCCCTCCCCTGAGCAGAAGCAGAAGTCTGAGTGAAGTGTCCTATTCTTATAAAAGATAAATGACTGCTGTTGTACTCAATGGCCACTTGAAGCACAATGCTAGCAGCTATCCAATACAGCGGTAGCCGTTGTAGGTGTCCTCTCCTCCTCGGCATCACATTTATCATAAGCTGCAGCCGAAGGTTTCTACAAGCTTGATCGCTCAAAGTTTTATTCTAAAATAAAATGTCCTTTTGGAGAACGTGTCCCAATAGAACCCCTGCTTCTGGCTGCACTGTGCATGTTTCTGATATAATTTCAATATGAACAATATAGAGACTCTAAAGATGTACAAAGTATTTAGACTTTTGGGGGACTACCTTATTTTCCGCCGTACACGTTGCACCGCCCTATAAGTTGCATCAGTCCAAAAATGTCTGATAAAATGGAAAAATCCATAAATACGTCACATCTATTATGCGTCACCGCCGATAAACCGGAAATGTGGGCCGTTGTGCAAAAAATCGATTGGCTGGCAAATGGAGACTGCGGGAGCGTGCAAGGGAGGATTTTAACAAGAATGTAACAAGATTAACCCTTAAAAACAATTATTTGTTTGATCATAATTATAGTAAAGGTGTGTCTCAGTTTAACTTTCCCTTAATAAATGCACTTTAATAGTCATGTTAGCTGCATTTTGCCAGTGTGGTGCAGCAAAATGAAGCTGATTTCACAGTTGCTCCAGGCGAGCTGGACCTATGTGGCAGGTTATGGCAAGCCGATTGTGTCATTAATAGCTACTTTTATCTATTACATGACACAATGGCTCGAGTGCCATTTAGTGGATGAAAACGGTAGTGTTCAATATTTTCAGTCAGAATGAATGAAAACAGTCATATCTCAGCCAAAAATTGGTTTATAAATATGGGAAAAAAATCTATAAATAGGTAAGTCACTTTGGTGTAAAAGCATGCTAATTATGCAAAAAAAAAAATGTGTGGCTTATAGGCCGAAAAATACGGTAGTTGGTGAAAAACATCTCTCAAGATTGTGGGAAATTTACAAGAAAAATATGCAAATTTTCCATCACAGTCTCACCAACAAAGTGACCAATTTTATTTTCTGTCTTTTTGGTTACTGGCAGGGTCAGTAGCTCAGTGGTCAGCGGCGCTGCGGTCTTATCCTGAGGTTGCTGGTTTGAGCCCATGTTTGTTCAGAAACAGCATCGGGCATAAATAAAATTGCCATATATTTCATGTGAGACTGTTTGTTGCGGCAACCCCTGGAAGGAGAAGGTGAAAAATAAATCAAAAAACATTTATTTGCACTGGCTAACACATAAAAAAAAATTAAATGGAAAGAAAAGTTAAAATTGTTTCTTTAAGCCCCTAAAAAAAGCTGTCCGGCTGGTTTGGAAGGATTTTAATGTGAAGTAAGTTTCTGAATTCTACACAGTCCAGTATTTACTTTGTTAACCAATAAACCACCTTAACTATTAATACAAAACCTTATTTTGGTTATTTTTAACAACAGTTTTCTTATGGAAATACGATTATGAATTGAAGATTCATAAAAGCAAAGTAAATGTGTCACAAAGTTGTTAGGCATCATTGACTCCCTTGATATTCTAGCAGTGCTACGCCATATTTATGGTCTGACACAAAGCCAGCCCTTCAACCCCATCTGAGCAGATTTTTTTATGCAGACACCAAAAGGCAGCAGACATTTTTACACAATTTATTGACAACAGTGCTAGCTGCGTTTAAAAATCAGGAGAATCTAATTCAATGAATAGTGTTAATCAAATAGCTTTTTTTCCCTTGTAATTAATACACTGTGATAAAAAACCCATCTTCTGCAGCCGCAGCAATGCTGACTCCAGATACAACACACAACTGTAAATTACTCCGGTCTTAACGCCACACCCTGACAGGAAGTGATTGAAAAAAAAAAAAATCTAATGTTATTGCACCAGCGTTCAGAGAGCAGGCGCTGGCACGTGTGGAAGAACATCCAAGTCTTTTCACCGAAACATAAATCTTTAAAGGGAAATATGTCCTGTGTTTGAAACCATCTTCTCCAGTCACCTAATCAATGTACCTTGGTCAGTGCTCTGGCTGGTCGTAGGCGGAGGCTTCTGTTGCCGTAGCGATGGCTGTGGACCCCATCTTTGTGCACATCGATGCCTGTGGGGACGTTTGGAGGAGTCAGCAGCAGCTTCTTCAACTGTGAAAGACAATTTAATTTAAGATCAGATTGTTTTTCTTGTTTACTTGTGGAGTAAATGTACGGTACAGAACTTTAGTGCATTTGATTGACTCATAGGAATGCGACAAGCTAAAGGAACCTTTTTCAGGGGGCGGATATGATAAAGTCACATTCTAATAAAGGTCTTAATGGAATGAAAATCACCCATTGATTTTAATGACGAAAATTTAATTCAAGATGGCCACCACGGCAACAGTTCAGAAGATGTGTTAATGAGTATGTGTTGATGAATCTCAGCAACTACTACATGAACTCTATCTCAATATCTGTACCGTAACTTTTGGCATATAAGCTGCTACTTTTTTCACACACTTTGGACACTGGGGCTTATACAATGCCACAGCTAATTAATGTACAGTATATATATATATATATA
>JBBPBX010007806.1:50281-64232 GCA_038048925.1 Garcialebias charrua | reverse complement strand
ATTTGCATGGGCCAAAGGCATATCACTATCTGAGAGACACTCTGCATATTTGCCTCCCACATCCGAGATCATTGCAAAGGTATTCTTCATTATGTTTGACTGTAAACTAAATCACTTGGAGAAACTTAAGCGCTACATATTGTGTTACCATGAATTGTAGAACTTGCTGAAAAAGGCTTACATTTTTAACTTTTTAGTGCAATGGCATCTATTTTTGGGATGCCAAGTGTTTTCAGTAGGGATGCTTAGTGTTTAAATGATTGTATGGTTAAATTTTTACTTTTTTATTTTACTAAGGTGGCTGAGCTCTGTTGATGCCAAACCTGGTCTAAATAAAATGATGTTGGACATGCTGGAGCAACGTCGCAAAGCAGATGAGGCCAAATACGGATGTGTCTCTTTGATGCTGGATGCCATGGCCATCAAAAAGCATGTTCAATATGATCCTCAGACACAAACAATGTCTGGATTTGTGGACATGGGAGATCGGATAAATGAAGCTGACATTGCCTCTGAGGCTCTGGTGTTCATGGTGGTTGGGCTTCAAGGTTATTGGAAAGCTCCGATTGCATATTATCTGACCAAGTCCCTAACACCAGAGACACAGAAAGTGTTGGTAGAGCATGCATTAGAAGAGCTTCATCATCGCCAGATATTTAAGGATGCCCAATGTGCCTTACTGCATATGCCATTCTATAACAACATGAACTACTACCTCATGCATATACTGTGTACATTAACTGATATGCTGCTTTGCCACTTTGCAAATGTCAATGCTAGAACCTTTAGTTTATTTTATAGTTATACTTTTTATACTTTTTTACTTTTTGTACTAGTATGCAAAAACTCAGAACAGTATTATGTTCATTAAATGTTTAGTGCTTTAGTTTTTAGAGTTGGTGTAAATTTTCATACTCTTATACCACTATGCAAAAACTCAGGACAGTGTTAAAGTTTTACTATTTTATGCTTATGTCTATTATTATATGTTTCAGTGTTTTAATGTTTAAATAGTTACTGTTGCACCGAGGGAGTGAGAGTCTTGTCACACTATCAGATGTCACACTATCAGATGTTTATTTTTGTTTATTTGTTTGTTTATTTATATTTCTCAATTATTAAATCTTTTCATGTATCTAAAAAGAATAAACTACACATATTGACCAAGGTTGGTGTAATAATGTATTTAATATTACATAATATTTAAATGTGTAGGGAAAAAAATTGGCATAAATTAATTTCATATCACCAATAATAATACTATTTATGATGAAATAGTATTAAATATTTATTAGCATTGTAACATATGTCAGTTAATTTCGCTGGAAATAAACATGTATTTAGAAATAGATGTAAATATAATCTTATTGTGTATACTGCTAGTGCAATACAGTGTCTACATAACGTTATTTTCATGTGAACGTCCATCTTAAGTATACCATATTATAACAACATCTCTCACATTTATAACAAACCAAACCGTTTTAAAATCGGATGGAAATTAAGCAAGTTATGGTTATTTTAATAGTGAATGCACCATTCACATTCATGTTAAGAGTGGGCGTTCTGTCTGTCCCAAGATGGCCGCCGTCTGACGATGTCGGTCTCCATTGGCCAACAGCGGGGCTGTCTTATCTAGTGTTTATTATATCTATGGTTAGCACCCTGATGGTTGTTTGCTATTCACAGAGGGCTGGGTGATACTACAATAACAGCATTGTAAGAGGGGGACAGTTGAACCCGGAGGCCTCCACCTCTGTTTAATGATGGACGGTTTCTTTTCACAAAGATGGCCTCCTTTACTCCTCTCTCAAACCATCGTTCCTCTCTATCAAGGATGTGAACATCTTCATCCCTGAAAGAGTGACCGCTGGCCTGGAGATGAGTGTAGACCACAGAGTCCTGACCTGATGATGTTGATCTTCTGTGCTGGTCCATCCTTTTGGCCAGTGGCTGTTTAGTTTCCCCGATATAAGACTGATCACAGCCCTCCTGACACTGAACAGCATACACAATATTACTCTGTTTGTGCCGGGGGACTGGATCTTTGGGATGAACCAGTCTTTCGTAATGTATTTTGGGGTTTAAAAGCCACTGGGACGTTGTGTTTAGAAAATAAACGTCTCAATGTCTCTGAAACTCCCGCAACATACGGAATGACCACTGGTCTGGGTCTGGGTTCCTTCTTTTCACCTGATGGCTGGCTGGAGTCCTGTTTGGGTTTCTTCTCTGCTTTCAGGAAGGCCCAGTTAGGATATCCACATTTCTCTAGAGCCTGTTTTGTGTGTGATTTCTCCTTCTGTCTGGCTGCTGAGTTAGTGGGGACGCTGTCTGCTCTGTGGTACAGAGTCCTGATGACTCCTAACTTGTGCTCCAGAGGGTGATGGGAGTCAAACTGTAAATACTGGTCTGTGTGGGTGGGTTTGCGGTACACCTCAGTTTGCAAATTTCCTCTATCAGAAACTGAGACCTCACAGTCCAAGAAAGCCAACCTGCCATTTTTTACATCTTCTCGTGTGAACTTGATATATTTATCCACAGAGTTGATGTGATCAGTGAAATGTTGGACTTCCTGAGATTTAATTTTAACCCAGGTGTCGTCAACATACCTGAACCAATGACTTGGTGGTCTCCTATTTATAAGACTGAGCTGAACACAGCACCTCAGACTGAGGAAGTCTTTCAGACGAAAAACGAAACATTTCTACAAAAAAAAAATTGCTTTTTTTTTTTTTTTTGAATGTCCAGAGGACCAGACTTAGCTTTTTTAGATTTTTTTTACCTGGATTATTGAGCATGCATCAGGGCATTAAGATGCTGATTAAAAAAAATGATTTGGGAGAGGGTGTACAACGCTAGCCTCACCAACAGAAAACAAGGCCAAACTGAGAGAGGCTAGTACCGCTAGCTCAGTCCAACTGTTTACAAGGTTGGTGAAAAATGATTTGGGAGAGGGTCAACAACGCTAACCTTCACCAATAGCAACATAAGGCTAAAAACTCAGTGAGGTTAGCACCGCTAGCCAGCCCAACCGTTTATGAGGTTGGTGAAAAAAATAATTGATAGAGGGTGCACAAACGCTCGCTCTTACAACTTAGAGAACAAGACCACAGCTGGCTACGTAATTAAACTTTGGAGCACAATCCAACCCGACTATGCGGTTAGAAGCCTCCACAGAGCGGACAGCGCTGCTACCAAGGCAAAAAAGAACCTAGGCAACTAAAAGTAAGACTACCAGTACTCGTGATAGAAGTAAGACTACTCACGTGTTGAATCTCACATGGTAGTCGCCTTACAAAGCGGACGGCGCCACAACCAAGATAAAACAGAAGTAAGACTACTCACATGTTGAATCTCACACATGCGGTAGCCCTCTCCACTGAGCAGACAGCGCTGCTAATCAAGGCAAAAAGTAAAGACTATTCACGTGTTAAATCTCACACATGGTAGTCGCCTCCACAAAGTGGATGGAACCGCTAACCAAGGTAAAACAGAAGTAAGACTACTCACGTGTTGAATCTCACACATGCGGTAGCTGCCTCAGCAAACGGACGACGTCGCTAACCAAGGCAAAATAAGCAAAAGACTCACCAGTGTTGAATCACACACACACTAGTCAAACGCTGTAAGTTGGGAGAGGGGTGAAAGCTGCTATAGTCCCAATGAAATACCTTGATGAAGGCTAAACTGTTGCGGCCTTTAGGAGGGTGATCACGCTGCTCCAGCCAACGTGCAGTCGGGCCTCTGACGATGGTGGAAACATCCAAAGGACAGAAGCCTTGGATTGAACCACGCGCGAGAAGAAAAAGGACCAGAGCCGCCGATGACACTAGGCTATATAGCCTCTGATTGGTCATCCGTGGCACACCTGTGACTTTTTTTATATTATTACTCAAACAGCGCATGCGCGAAGGGAACATTCAGTGCTTTCAGCACCGCCCTCTGGCGGTCAGGAGGTATGAAATAGAACTGTATTATCAGTATGTTTTGTAGATCTGGACATTCAGGACTGGACCCTTGAATGTTTTCTTTCCAAGGACAGCTCCGGTACAGGTGTCAAATTGAAACCATAGCCTTTTAGAATTACAGAATCTAAAATAAAAAGGATTTGAGGAGCTCAAAACAAAATCCATCAGAATTCATGATGCCTACCATCACTCTGATTATTTTGAGGGAAAATAACTGACAGCAAAAGTTTTTCAACATGTTCAAAATTCAAGTGACAAGACTGCACTTCATGCAAGAAAACCTAAAACACCCACAAACGGCATCTTCCCCCTAGTACCCTCACAAATGCAGCCCAGTGAGATCAGTCCACTGAGAACTTACATGTAGTGTGTGCAGAGCTCTTACTGTGCCAAACTGACACATAACTGCTCTGCCAGTTTCTCCACTAACCGCATCTTTAGGTTTCCTGAAGACACTATTGTTTTAGGCCTTCTCATCAACAATGATGAAAACAGGTAAAGCTCCAGGTAACCTGCTGTACATCACATATCCTTGCCCTCATCACCACAGCAACCGAAGAGATGGTACTATACTTCAAAAGCTCTGACCACCCACAACGTCTCCTACCTATCTTACTTCTAATGTACTATCAACTACTCAACAACCTAGCGCCATCTCATATTACAGATCTTATTGTTCTATATTTCCTAACAGAGCACTTTGCTCTCAGACGGAAGGTTTACTTGTGTTTCCTCGAGTTTCCAAAAGCAGAATGGAAGACAGACCTTTCGGTTATCAGGCTCCTCTCTTTTGGAACCAACGTCCAGTTTCTGTCTGTGAGCTGGACACCTTGTCTACTTTTAACATAAGGCTTAAGACGTTCCTTTTTGATAAATCCTATAGTTAGAGTTGACTTGTTATGCTGCTATATGCTTAGACTACTGGAGGACAATTTTATCTCATTTCCTAACTCTGCTGCTGTCTTTACTTGCTCTACTCTACCTGTTTGTATTTGTATTTATTTCTACCAACGTGTTTTTTGTCTTTCCTCCTATAGGAAGTACATCTAGACTTGTCATTCTATGTTTGTTTCTACTTCCTCTCCTTTCAAACCCAGCCGGTTGAAGCAGATGGCCGCTCGTCATGAGCCTGGTTCTGCTGGAGGTTTCTTCCTGTTAAAAGGGAGTTTTTCCTTCCCACTGTCTTCTTTGTCCTTGCGCAGGATGGGAGACTGTGATGAAGTGAAGATTTAACGCAATCTGCTGCTTCTTTAGATAGAGAACTTTTACTAATTGTCTTATAAAGTATGTGAATGTTTCTGTCCGGTGCCCTGAGATTACTTCTGTTGGTGCTATAGAAATAAACAGAATTGAATTGACCATCAGTAACTCAGAGATGGACAGTGTTAGCATCAAGCTCTGGTTCCATACTCTGAAGTAGATGAACCAATGACGTCTCAACGCCACAACTGGAAGACATCTACACGGAACATTGTGTTCACGAAGCAGACACTATTTTAAAATACATCACACACCTCTCTCATGGCTTCTTCACTCAGACGCCATCTGGAAAACAATACGCAAGCCTGAGAACAAGGAGTACTCACTCAGCTATTAAACACCATTTTCCAACAATCAGACTGTTGGAGCAAAGAATTGAAAAGGTTCCATCTGATCTGTTGGACAAAGTGTTTACTGCAGTACATGCTCACAATCCAGCTTTTTTTACTTTCCACACTTTTGCCCAGTCTCTGCATGAAGTGGACTTTCTCATCTGATTTGATATGTTGGAGTGTAATAGTTGTTGTCGGTGGCAGCGTGCACGCTTTCAGGCGTCGTTCCACCATCTGACACGCTCCTGTTGCTAAAACCCCTTTGAGCTTTTTCTAACCTTTATTTCATAAACACTCTATTCAGAGCAGACCCTTAAGTTTAAAAATATACTTATCAAATGAGTACAATTGCATCATTTCACGCCTTTAGGATGGATGCCTGATGGAAACTTTATCTGCATTATAAAGTAACAATGGGCTCTGAGTTTATGATGTGTTAATTTAAGTTGGCATTACTGAGTCTTCTTTATTTTTCTCTTTTTCACACAGATAAACTTGAGAATGGAGATGTCTACCAAAGGAGACGAGGACCTCATGTGGGCTACTCTGATGGACACGAAGTAGAAAATAAACACCATGAAGAGGTTGGCCAGGCGAACAGCAGCTGGCGTCGGATTCTTCTTCTCATCTTAGCCATCACCATCCATAACATCCCAGGTGAGAGTAGGGCACAGCACAGGGAATAAAGGTTTGCCATGATATGGTTGAATTGTTTGCATGTTTTCTCATGTCAGTCCTACATACGGTATGGCTTGATAAATAAATAAAAAGTGGATGTAGATAACCATACCACTTTATTTATAAAGCACTTAAAAGCAGCAACAAGGCCAACCAAAGTTCTGTACAACAAAAACAAACCAACAAAGAAGAAGATTATTCATTAATCATTTTTAAAAGTTTGAATGCATTTATTTTCTGTTCAGTTCAGTTTATTTCTGTAGCTCCAATCACAACAGAAGTGATCTCAGGACACTGAACAGAAACATTCTTATACATAAAAAAATCAATTGCGGTAGTAACATGATCTATCAGGAAGCAGCAGATTGTGTTGAATCTCCACTTCGTCACAGTCTCCCATCCTGAGCAAGCACAAAGGAGACAGTGGAAAGGAAAAACTCCTTTTAACAGGAAGAAACCTCCAGCAGAACCAGGCTCAGGACGAACGGCTGGGTTTGAGAGGACAGGAAGTACAAAGTAGAAACAGACAAACACAGAATGGCAGGTCCAGATGTAGTTTCTATAGAAGGAAAGACATAAAACATGTTAAAATATAAATAATTACAAATACAAACAGGTAGAGTAAGTAAAGACAGCAGCAGAGAGATGAAATGTGGTCAGGTTGTCCTCCAGCAGTCTAAGCCTATAGCAGCAGAACTAAGGGATAGCTCCAGAACTACCATAGTCCTGCCTAGAAGTGAGAAGTGCATGGATCAGCTTTCTGCAGCTTTGATTTTTATTTTATTTTAGTGATATTTTACTGGAGGAGCAAAGTAGTCCTGTAACATTTTAATGTGGTATTACATACTCTGTTCATAAAATAAAAAAAAATCAGGTTATTTACAGTAGAACTGGTCAGTCTAATCATCCAGAGTGAGTGATATATACATATATATACTGTATANTATATACTGTATGTATATACTGTATGTATATATATCCACAAGACCCCTTATGATGAGTAATATAAATGGAAACAATGTTCCCTCGCCCGGACGCGGGTCACCGGGGCCCCACTCTGGAGCCAGGCCCGGAGGAGGGGCACGTTGGCGAGCGCCTGGTGGCCGGGCTTTCACCCATGGAGCTCGGCCGGGCACAGCCCGAAGAGGAGACGTGGGTCCCCCTTCCCATAGGCTCACCACCTGTGGGAGGGGCCAAAGGGGTCGGGTGCATTGTGGAATGGGTGGTGGCCGAGGGCGGGGACCCTGGCGGTCTGATCCTCGGCTACAGAAGCTGGCCATTGGGACATGGAATGTCACCTCTCTGGTGGGGAAGGAGCCTGAGCTAGTGTGTGAGGTTGAGAGGTTCCGGCTAGAAATAGTCGGACTCACCTCAACGCATGGCTCTGGCTCTGGAACCAGTTTCCTTGAGAGGGGTTGGACACTCTTCCACTCTGGAGTTGCCCCTGGTGAGAGGCGCCGAGCAGGAGTGGGCATACTTGTTGCCCCCCATCTTGGTGCCTGTACGTTGGGGTTCACCCCGGTGAACGAGAGGGTAGCCTCCCTTCGCCTACGTGTGGGGGGACGGGCTCTGACTGTTGTTTGTGCCTATGCGCCGAACGGCAGCGCAGATTACCCACCCTTTTTGGAGTCCTTGGAGGGGGTATTGGAGGGTGCGCCTCCTGGGGACTCCCTTGTTCTGCTGGGGGACTTCAACGCTCACGTGGGCAATGACAGTGAGACCTGGAGGGGTGTGGTTGGGAGGAACGGCCCCCCTGATCTGAACCCGAGTGGTGTTCTGTTGTTGGACTTCTGTGCTCGTCATGGATTGTCCATAACAAACACCATGTTCAGGCATAAGGGTGTCCATATGTGCTCTTGGCACCAGGACACCCTAGGTCGTAGTTCAATGATCGACTTTGTTGTCGTCTCATCTGATCTGCGGCCGCATGTCCTGGACACTCGGGTGAAGAGAGGGGCGGAGCTGTCCACTGACCACTACCTGGTGGTGAGTTGGCTCCGATGGTGGGGGAGGATGCCGGTCAGACCTGGCAGACCCAAACGTATTGTGAGGGTCTGCTGGGAACGTCTGGCAGAGTCTCCCGTAAGACGGAGCTTTAACTCCCACCTCCGGGAGAGCTTTGAACACGTTCCGAGGGAGGCGGGGGACATTGAGCCCGAGTGGACCATGTTTCGCGCCTCTATTGTCGAGGCAGCTTATCGGAGTTGTGGCCGCAAGGTTGTTGGTGCCTGTCGTGGTGGCAACCCTCGAACCCGGTGGTGGACACCGGCGGTGAGGGATGCTGTCAAGCTGAAGAAGGAGTCCTATTGGGCCTTTTTAGCCTGTGGGACCCCGGAAGCAGCAGATAGGTACCGGCAGTCCAAGCGGCATGCGGCTCGGGTGGTTGCTGAGGCAAAAACTCGGGCGTGGGAGGAGTTCGGAGAGGCCATGGAGAATGACTTCCGTACGGCTTCGAGGCGATTCTGGTCCACCATCCGGCGTCTCAGGGGGGGAAAGCGGTACGCGACCAACACCATTTATGGTGGGGATGGCGTGCTGTTGACCTCAACTCGGGATGTTGTGAGTCGGTGGGCGGAATACTTCGAAGACCTCCTCAATCCTACTGGCACGTCTTCCACTGAGGAAGCGGAGCCTGGGGACTTTGGATCGGGCTCTCCAATCTCTGGTGCGGAGGTCGCCGAGGTGGTTAAAAAGCTCCGCGGTGGCAAGGCTCCGGGGGTGGATGAGATTCGTCCTGAGTTCCTTAGGGCTCTGGATGTTGTGGGGTTGTGTTGGCTTACGCGACTCTGCAATATCGCGTGGACATCGGGGGCAGTTCCCTTGGATTGGCAGACTGGGGTGGTGGTTCCCCTATTCAAAAAGGGGGACCGTAGGGTGTGTTCCAACTATAGAGGGATCACACTCTTAAGCCTCCCTGGTAAGGTCTATTCAGGGGTTCTGGAGAGGAGGGTCCGTCGGATAGTCGAACCTCGGATTCAGGAGGAGCAGTGTGGTTTTCGTCCTGGTCGTGGAACACTAGACCAGCTCTACACCCTCAACAGGGTCCTGGAGGGTGCGTGGGAGTTTGCCCAACCAGTTTACATGTGCTTTGTAGACTTGGAAAAGGCATTCGACCGCGTCCCTCGGGGGGTTCTGTGGCGGGTACTCCGGGAGTATGGGGTACCAGGCCCATTGATATGGGCTGTTAGGTCCCTGTACGACCGGTGTCAGAGCTTGGTCCGCATTGCCGGCAGTAAGTCAGGCTCGTTTCCGGTGAGAGTTGGACTCCGCCAAGGTTGCCCTTTGTCACCGATTCTGTTTATAACTTTTATGGACAGAATTTCTAGGCGCAGCCAAGGTGTTGAGAGGATCCGTTTTGGTGGCCTTAGAATCGCTTCTCTGTTTTTTGCAGATGATGTGGTCCTATTGGCTTCATCAGCTCGTGATCTACAGCTTTCACTGGAGCGGTTTGCAGCTGAATGCGATGCGGCCGGGATGAGGATCAGTTCCTCCAAATCCGAGGCCATGGTCTTGAGCCGGAAAAGGGTAGCGTGCCCTCTCCGGGTCGGGGAGGAGGTCCTGCCCCAAGTGGAGGAGTTTAAGTATCTCGGGATCTTGTTCACGAATGAGGGAAAACTGGAGCGTGAGATCGATAGGCGGATAGGTGCAGCGTCCGCAGTGAAGCGGGCGCTGTACCGGTCTGTCGTGGTGAAGAGAGAGCTGAGTCAAAAGGCAAAGCTCTCAATTTACCGATCGATCTACGTTCCCACCCTCATCTATGGTCATGAGCTTTGGGTTATGACCGAAAGAACAAGATCTCGGATACAAGCGGCTGAAATGAGTTTTCTCCGCAGGGTGGCTGGACTCTCCCTTAGAGATAGGGTGAGAAGCTCAGTCATCCGGGAGGGACTCGGAGTAGAGCCGCTGCTTCTCCACATCGAGAGGAGCCAGTTGAGGTGGCTCGGGCATCTGGTTAGGATGCCTCCTGGACGCCTCCCTGGTGAGGTGTTCCGGGCATGTCCCACCGGGAGGAGACCCAGAGGAAGACCCAGGATACGCTGGAGGGACTATGTTTCTCGGCTGGCCTGGGAACGCCTTGGGATTCCCCCAGAGGAGCTGCTCCAAGTGGCTGGGGAGAGGGAAGTCTGGGCCTCCCTACTTAGGCTGCTACCCCCGCGACCCGACCCCGGATAAGCGGAAGAAAATGGATGGATGGATGGATATATATATATATATATATATATACATATATATACTGTATAGTGTTTCCCCTACCATTGTACATGCGGGGTGCCCCACCTCATCAACATAACTGAGCAAAGGTCACAAAAGTCAAATACAACAAAATAAAAGATAACTGAACTTCTTCCATCTCTATGAACACATTCTTCAGAAAGAGGACACTGCTTACCAAACGTTTAGTCTCAACTGTTAAAGATCCTGTTCTTGTTTTGCAGAAACAAACCAGTCAGTTTCTATATTCATGCAGAATAATTGTGTTTCAGCAGTCAGACGCTGTCAGGGTGTTTTGATGTTAAATGTAGCTGCTCACATTTGTGTGTAAACGTCAAAGTTTGGATGTGCTTGATTGCACTGATGACTGAGCCCTGAGTTTGCAAAGATGGCCACCAGCACGTTTAAGGATTCTATAATAAATTCACCAAGAATTTATTATCTTCTCTGCCTCCTGCAAAAAGACAGAAGGTATTTGATAAAACACTGACAAGCTTACGTCACAGATTCACTTCATCATAACTCAAGTTTTCTAGTTCGTTTCCCAGTACCGTAATTCTTGGAAAACTGATTGTTGATCACATTTTTTTAAATATGACAGTGAATAAAATTCAAAGATAACCTGTAATTCTACTTAAAAGGTTACTAAAATCAAATCAGATGTTGAAAGTGGCACGTACTTTTTATTTTCTTGCATTTGCAATGTTTTCATACATATAGACACTGACGACATGGTTACATTTAAGACAGAGTAGATAAAGGTGTAGATGATTACCCATTGGCTCAAATCAATTCACAGCTGTGAAAAATAATGAGAAAATACAGTCTGACTTGTTTAAATGATTTTCTGCTTCAGACTCAATGGATTTCCATTTGTTCTAGCAGTACAAGTTGTATCCTATTTGTACCGTGAAGTGATTGTTGGACTCATTAGGTTTGGATAAAACCCATATTAGAGACACACACTGCCTGTGCTGTGGTACAGCACTTAATTGTAGCTGTTTATTTAAAGATAACAGTATTTTCTGATTACTCCGTCCACCTTTAGTTTCTTGTAGCAACAAAGGCACCCAAAATATTCTGGTGCAAAATGATCCGTGCAATCAGACTTACTGAGGCATGAGACAGGACAAAGTGTTTGTGAAGAATATTAATTTGCTGTTTGGAGATATATCACCTCTGTCAGCGACAGACCACCATGGAATACTCAAATGCATGATTTATGTGCAAGTAGACAAGACAAAAACAAAGATGCACACACAGGTGGGACTAAACAAAATATAACTAACGGAGCATTTATTGAAGGAAAGCAAATCACTTGCCACACTTTAGCTTAATATCTGTAAAACTGACTCGGTTATAGGCATCGCTGGTCCAACCAACATCAAAATGTGGGTGGGCAAGATGAAACACCCACACCTGCCTCCACCCTCATTTTTACCACTCTTTCTTTGTTCTTTGCTTTATCATGGCTAAAGAGGTATTATGCTCCAGTTGGAAAGAAATCCAATAGAACCCCTTTATTACATTCTTTGATTTCTTGTTCATAGACAAACAAAACTAAGTGGAATAAATCTCGTCAAAATCAAAGACAAATCTGAAAGTTAAAGAATGGTGGTTTTAATAAGTCAGAGTCTGTTTTTCTTTATTTGTCATTTGCACCACATGTGGTACATGTGGTGGAATGAGAATGTGTACTCAGGGTTCCAGTTACATCCAACAATAAAATGTAAAAGAAAAGCAGTAATAATAAGGTCCAAGATATGAACTAAGAAAACATCAGCTAAAAATACACTAAGCACTAATAGCATAAAAACATTACGTCGAACAGCAGCATGAACATGAGTCTGTGTGAGCAGATAAGCATGCATGAACACATCAACATGAAACGGATCAGCAGCAACATGAAACAGATCAGCAGCAACATGAAACAGATCAGCAGCAACATGAAACAGATCAGCAGCAACATGAAACAGATCAGCAGCAACATGAAACAGATCAGCAGCAACATGAAACAGATCAGCAGCAACATGAAACAGATCAGCAGCAACATGAAACAGATCAGCAGCAACATGAAACAGATCAGCAGCAACATGAAACAGATCAGCAGCAACATGAAACAGATCAGCAGCAACATGAAACAGATCAGCAGCAACATGAAACAGATCAGCAGCAACATGAAACAGATCAGCAGCAACATGAAACAGATCAGCAGCAACATGAAACAGATCAGCAGCAACATGAAACAGATCAGCAGCAACATGAAACAGATCAGCAGCAACATGAAACAGATCAGCAGCAACATGAAACAGATCAGCAGCAACATGAAACAGATCAGCAGCAACATGAAACAGATCAGCAGCAACATGAAACAGATCAGCAGCAACATGAAACAGATCAGCAGCAACATGAAACAGATCAGCAGCAACATGAAACAGATCAGCAGCAACATGAAACAGATCAGCAGCAACATGAAACAGATCAGCAGCAACATGAAACAGATCAGCAGCAACATGAAACAGATCAGCAGCAACATGAAACAGATCAGCAGCAACATGAAACAGATCAGCAGCAACATGAAACAGATCAGCAGCAACATGAAACAGATCAGCAGCAACATGAAACAGATCAGCAGCAACATGAAACAGATCAGCAGCAACATGAAACAGATCAGCAGCAACATGAAACAGATCAGCAGCAACATGAAACAGATCAGCAGCAACATGAAACAGATCAGCAGCAACATGAAACAGATCAGCAGCAACATGAAACAGATCAGCAGCAACATGAAACAGATCAGCAGCAACATGAAACAGATCAGCAGCAACATGAAACAGATCAGCAGCAACATGAAACAGATCAGCAGCAACATGAAACAGATCAGCAGCAACATGAAACAGATCAGCAGCAACATGAAACAGATCAGCAGCAACATGAAACAGATCAGCAGCAACATGAAACAGATCAGCAGCAACATGAAACAGATCAGCAGCAACATGAAACAGATCAGCAGCAACATGAAACAGATCAGCAGCAACATGAAACAGATCAGCAGCAACATGAAACAGATCAGCAGCAACATGAAACAGATCAGCAGCAACATGAAACAGATCAGCAGCAACATGAAACAGATCAGCAGCAACATGAAACAGATCAGCAGCAACATGAAACAGATCAGTAGCAACATGAAACAGATCAGCAGCAACATGAAACAGATCAGCAGCAACATGAAACAGATCAGCAGCAACATGAAACAGATCAGCAGCAACATGATGTGATTTTTCACAGTGATTATTCTGGTTAGATATTCATGAGTCTAACAGCCTCAGGGTAGAAGCTGTTCCTCAGTTTAGTGGTTCTACACTTAATGCTCCTCAGCCTCCTTCCTGAGAGGAGTGGGGCAAAAAGTGTGTGGGCTGGGTGAGTGGGGTCCTTCATGATGCAGGTGGCTCTCTTCCTGCATCAATGGGTGGACATCTAGAACTGATTACCTTTAGAAGT
>JBBPBX010007806.1:18755-45890 GCA_038048925.1 Garcialebias charrua | reverse complement strand
GCCAAGATGGTGTAGTGGTTAGGGCGTTTGACTTGGGACCCGAAGGACGCGGGTTCGCGTCCCGGCCACTACACATCTTGGGGTGTCTATGAGTGCACACCTATTTCTCCAGCTCCCCGAGCGCCTTCTATGGCTGCTCACTGCACCGCCTGGTAGGTGGTTGGGTTAAATGCAGAGACGAATTTCGTCTGTGTATGGGAAACATACGCAGATGACAAGATTAGACAATTATTATTATTATTATTATTATTATTATTATTATTATTATTTTAACAAAATGCATTTGGATATTTAAAGGTAATGTGTTATTCTGAGCCCTATACATAACTAATAAAATACTATAATCTACCAAATCAAGGGGCAGAATGCACTGTAGATGGACCATGATGTCCAGAACTACGTTTTCTTCCACTCTGTTTGTTTGAAGCACTAATTCTGATTATGAAGCTCCATCTCCTTCCCAATCTACTGTTTCACAGTAATATAACTTCCAAACACTTGGTTTTATGTTGTAATAAAGCTGAGAGTTTTATGTTGTGTTTCTATATTTTATTTTAGCTTTACTTATGTCATTGTTTTTTTCTTTGAACTTTTTGTTGACTGATTTGTAAAACACTGGTGAACTTTTGTTTTCATATTTAATATCAAAATAAAATTGACACTAACAATGTAATTATCAAATTAAAAGCACCCCATTTCTTTCAGTTTTACTCTTCTTTAACTCATTACACAGGTCTCTCTTGTAAATGAGTCCCAGAGGCTCAATAGGATTAACCTGTATAAATAAAGGTTGACTGAATTTCCATGAAGTAATTTTTAAAAATAGTATAAAAATTGCATGGAGTACATTTTAAGAGAGATGTCTGGTGACATCAAGACAACCAATTATAAACTCATTCTGTGAAGGTCGTACGTTTTTAGTCATGTTACTAAATGGCAAATTATTGAATTTATATTTTCCATAAAAATACCCTGATTTAAACATTATGTTGTCTGTTTATCAGTTTAATATAGTGTTAAAACTGTTTTCATTATTGAATGAATACGTTTTGTGTGTTGATACTTACCTTGCCTCAGAGGTAGTTGTGTGCCTTTTATACTTTTGTTAGTTTGCAGTTGCTGGTGTTTTGTGTAATTTTGTGTCCTGATTTTAAAATGAGAGGCACCTCTATGAAGTACTTCTTCACCAAGTAATCACGTAATTCAACAGCTACAAACACTTTGCTACCCTGTAGTAAACCCATTTAGTGTTTCAAGCCAAATGAACAACATCTACTTTGCATAGAAATCGAGCTTTAGCTTTAACACTGATGTTGAAGAGTAACTGGTTACAGTACGTTATTTGATGCTGAAATAAAAATAGCTCATTTAGTGTGTGCCTTTTACTGTAGTGTTGCTAGTGCACTTGTTTTTTCAAACTTAACTGTTCTTCCCTTGAATTAAACAAAAAAACAGCAACATAATAACATTAACTGCTCTTCAAATAGGTTGGGAGCACTTTTGCAGCAGAACCAGAGATTGATGGACATCATTCCTACACCCCATTAGAGTTGGTCTCAGTTAGTGTGGCGTACAGAGCAAGGTCATTAATAGCTTCCCTAGGAGGGAGCCATGTCAGTTAACATAGCTCTATGCGCAATACCGTACTTTTCGGCGTATAAGACGCTGTTTTTTTACTAATTTGAAAGTCCTGCGGCTTATATGCCGAAGTGTCTTATTTATGGATTTTTTCCCATATTTTTAGACCCATTTTTGGCTCTGATATCGCCGTTTTTCATTTTGGCCAACAATGGTGCAGCACCAGTTTCGGCCGCTATGGGCGCTAAAGCGCCCTGTAGTCTGTTTACCTGCAGACTGTACCTGGAGGCGTATCCTGTTATTCTTGTATTCAGATAAAACCCATCACCCCCGCCAAATCACTGAGAGTGAGCAAGAGAACAGACAACATTGATACCAACATCCGGGAGAGAACGAGCCAGAGAACAAAGAGGACAACATGCCACCAAAACGAAAATCATATCCTGTAGAATTTAATCTGCAGGTAATCAAATTTGCAGCAGAAAACAGTAACCAAGCAGCGGGTCATCACTTTGGGGTCAACGAGAAATGTGTTCGCGAGTGAAGGAAGGTGGAAGTCTCACTGACCGCCATGAAACGAGCCAAGAGGGCGAACCGTGGGAGCAAGGCCCGGTGGCCCGAGCTGGAGCAGCGGGTCAAGCAGTGGGTTTTGGAGGAGCGCGCGGCCGGCAGAGGTGTCTCCACTGTCCAGCTGCGGCTGCACGCTGTGGCTTTGTCTAAAGAGATGGACATCTCGGAGTTCACTGGTGGTGCATCGTGGTGTTTTCGTTTCATGCGTCGAAACCAGCTGTCTCTGAGAGCGTGCACTACGATGTGCCAAAAACTGCCAGCGGACTTCGAAGAGAAGGTCGCCAGCTTCCGCGCCTTTGTCGCCCGCCAAGTCCAGGAGCACCATGTCTCGCCTGCCCAAATTATTAATATGGATGAATTTCCGCTCACTTTTGATATACCGATGTCCAGAAGTGCGTCCAGAAAAGGTGAGAAGAGCATCTCCATCATGACAACAGGACACGAGAAGTCCCACTTCACTGTGGTCCTCGCGTGCTGCGCAGATGGGACAAAGCTGCCGGCCATGGTCATCTTCAAACAAAAAAACATGCCCAAAGACAACTTTCCCCCAAGTGTGGTTGTGGAAGTTAATGAGAAAGGATGGATGGACTCTCAGATGATGAATGTGTGGCCCTCAAGGTGTTACACTAAGCGGCCAGATGTTTTTTTTTTAACCAAAAAAGCTGTACTGGTCATGGACAGCATGAGAGCCCACATTACGCCTGCTTTCAAAGAGAAAATAAAATCGAGCAATTCCATCCCTGCCATAATCCCGGGTGGACTGACAAAGGTTCTCCAGCCCTTGGACATATCAGTAAACATGAGCTTCAAAGCAGCTTTGCGCCGCTTATGGGAACAGTGGATGGTAGATGGGGACCACAGCTTTACAGCGACTGGACGTATGCCCCACGCCACCTTCCTGCAAGCAATAGACTGGATCGACAAGGCCTGGACCTCTGTTTCAGAAAAGATCATCCAGTCTGGGTTCATAAAAGCTGGGATCATACCACGGCCAGCTGGAGCAGAGGACACAGAGCGCGAGGAGGAGGAAGAGGAACAGGGTCCATTGAGTACCGGTGACCTGCCTCGTTCGCTGGCTGAACTTTTTGCCAGCGACACGGAAGACGAAGAGTTTGAAGGATTTGAATAGGTAGTGTAAATAATTTGTTTGAATAAAAACTGTAAACGGTATCTGTTTCTGTCATTTTTATGGGCGGGGTGAGCGTGTATTAATTTTAAAGCCGCTGTATTTATGTTGTTGTAACCGTCAAAGTGCATTTAACAACAAAAGTTAAACTGAGACACACTTTACAATAATCTTAGCTAACAAATATATATTTTTTAGGCGTTTCTGTAGTTTAATTTTAATTGAATTCAGCTCTCGCTGCGAAGCGGGTCTGTTTTCTGTGTGCGCGCATCGTCTTGTTTACGTTCTAAATTCAGCTGATTTGTAATCGTTTATTAACAAAAATTAAACAGAGACACGTTAACATATATAATCAGCTAACAAATATATTTTGTAGGCGTTTCTGTAGTTTAATTTTAATTAAATTCAGCTCTCGCTACGAAGCGGGTCTGTTTTCTGTGTGCGCGCATCATCTTGTTTACGTTCTAAAAATACAAAACACAACAAAACAATACAAAACACAAAACAAAACACAACATAACACAACAAAACACAACAAAACAATACAAAACACAACAAAACACAACATAACAAAACACAACAAAACACAACATAACACAACATAACAACAAAACACAACAAAACAAAACAGAACAAAACGCAACATAACACAACAAGACATAACAAAACACCACAAAACACAACATAACACAACAAAACACAATATAACACAACAAAACACAACATAACACAACATAACACAACAAAACACAACAAAACAAAACTTAACACAACATAACACAACAAAACACAACAAAACATCATCTTGTTTACGTTCTAAATTCAGCTGATTTGTAATCATTTATTAACAAAAAATAAACAGAGACACGTTAACATATATAATCAGCTAACAATTTTTTTAGGTGTTTCTGTAGTTAAATTTTAATGAAATTCAGCTCTCGCTGCACAATGGACCACATTGTCTCAGCGGTGACGTGTAACGTCAGCGGTGGATGACGCGTTACGTCGGTGGTGGCGTCAGGCGCGGCTTATACAGCGAAGCGTCCTATTTATGGATTTTTCCAATTTATTGACAATAATTAGGGCGGCCGTGGCATAGTAGTAAGGGCAGTCGTCTCCCGATCGGAAAGTTGGCGGTTCGACTCCCGGGACCCGCACCATGTGTTGTTGTGTCCTTGGGCAAGACACTTAACCCTGAGTTGCTCCCGGTAGGACTGGAAAGCACCTTGCATGGTAGTCTGCCGCCACCGGTTTATGAATGTGTGTAGCATTCAATATATGTGTAGCACTTTGAGATTTTCAGTAATGAAAAGTGCGTTATAAATTGAATTAATTATTATTATTATTATTATTATTATTATTATTATTAATTGGACAAAGCGACTTATACACAGAAGCGACTTATACGCCGAAAAGTACGGTAATTATTCAGACTCAATAACTACTTCCCAAACAGCATTAGTTAGGGTTTGTAATGACATTCTGTTGGCAACTGATTCTGGTCAGTTTTTGCTACTTGTACTCCTGGACCTTACTGCTGTTTTTGATACTTTTGACCGCAGTATCCTTATATCAGGGCTAGAACACTGGGTTGGGATTACAGGTGCAACATTGGAATTGTTCTGTTATTATCTGAGGGACAGGAACTTTTGTGTTAATGTTGGTAATATAGTATCTGCTTCAGTGCCTCTTTCCTGTGGGGTTCTGCAGGGCTCGTTTCTTGGACACCTTCTGTTTTCACTGTATCCGCTCCCTTTGGGGTCTATCTTGAGGAAACATGGTCTTTCTTTTCATTGTTATGCCGATGATTGTCAGATTTATCTGCCCTTAAAACCTAATAATTCTTGCTCTATTCACTCTCTGTTAAAATGTCTTGATGACATCATTGGGCAGCACGGTGGCACAACTGGCACAACTGGTAGAGCTGCTGCCTCTCAGCGAGAAGGTTGCCGGTTCAAATCCCGGTCCGGGGCCTTTCTGGGTGGAGTTTGCATGTTCTCCCCGTGCATGCGTGGGTTTCCTCCGGGTACTCCGGTTTCCTCCCACAGACCAAAAAACATGCTTGTTAGGCTGATTGGTGACTCTAAATTGACCCTAGGTGTGAGTGTGAGAGTGGATGGTTGTTTGGTGTGAGTGAGACAGGTCCCTCTTGTAAATGAGTCCCCGTGACTCAACGAGGCTAGCCTGTATAAATAAAGGTTGAATGAAAAAAAAAAGGCATGGATAGCTTCAATTTTTTTAAGTTTTAACAATCAGAAGACTGAAGTAATTGTGTTTAGCCCTAGCTCTACTGCTGTCTCTGTTCATGTAAACCTTGATCTGAAGCAGTCTGTTACAAATCTCGGCATGTTTTTAGACTCTGATTTTAAGTTTAATAAACAGATTAACTCTGTTCTGCAGAAAAGTTTCTTCCATTTAAGGCAGATAGCAAAGCTTAAGTCAGCGTTGATTAGATCTGATCTAGAAAAAATAGTCCATGCCTTCATTACATCCATCCTTCCATCCATCCATCCATCCATCATCCGTCCATCCATTGTGCTTTCACTGTCTCACATGATTAATTCATATACTGTAGTTGTAGTTCCACTACACAACATAAGCACATGAATTATACCCATCAATCCTTCTGATCCTCTGAATATCTTGTCTTTTTCTCTCAGAAATTCTAATCACCAATTCTGTTAACTGTTGTTATAAAAGCAACACTAAATATTTGAGATTTTCATTAATGAAAAGTGCGTTATATATTGAATTCATTATTAATATTATTATTATTTATTTTATGGGTATTTGTTATTAAATTGCTGAAAAACTTGATGTTTTTTTTTTAGGTTAAATTTCGTACCGTAATTTTTATAAACATCCAAAACAATTACTGCAATGCAATAATGTGAAGACTGAAGAGATGTCCATATGGAAATGTCTCCCTTCGTGCATTTAACAAACACAAACTACACACAAAATCCTTATTTACCATTACATTAAAATTTGTATTAAATGTTATTAAATCCTGATAAATTTATGAGAAAATAAGAGAGTCCTCTTCTAGCCCTGGTAAAAGTAAAAACAGGTAGAGGACTTAATGACTACTTCATGACTTTTAGAGGACTTCATGCTGTGGTTCTACTTTAAAAAATAAATGCATGAGGTTGTTGAGAGTTTGAAGTGTTTACAAGAATTGCTTTTCTTTTTCTTTTTTTAACAATCAAACAGTGGTGAACTATCAGGGCCAGCAAGGCTTTCTCTGCTGGCTTAAACACTACCAGAATCACAAATTTACAAATTTGGAAAGTCTAGTGGAAGGGCAAAATGTGGCAGGAGAAGATGCACCAGCAAAAGAGATGACCGTGGGCTTCAGCGGATTATCAAACAGAGAAGATTCCAGAATCTGGCAGAGATCCATAAAGAGTGGAATGATGCCAGAGTCACAGCTTCAAAAACCACCACATTCAGACACATCCGGGAGATGGACAGGTTCCTCTGTCCTCTTTTCCGATGAAAGTAAAGTGTGTTTTCATTCAGAAATCAAGGTCCAAGGGTTTGGAGGAAGAAGGGTGAGGAACAGAACCCATACTGCTTGAGGTCCAGTGTGAAATATCCACAGTCAGTCATGATTTGGGGTTCAATGTCCGGTGCAGGTGTTGGTAAACTCTGCTTTCTTAAATCCAAGGTCGCTGCAATAGTCTACCAGAATGTTTTAGAGGACTTCATGATTCCTTCTCCTGAGGATCTGTGTGGAGATGCAGATTTCATTTTACAGCAGGACCTGGGCCCTGCCCATACTGCCAGAAGCACCAAAACCTGATTTGATATCACAGTGCTTGACTGGCCAGCCAACTTGCGGGACCTAAACACCATTGAGAATCTATGGGGTATTGTCAATAGGAAAATGAGGGCACCAGACCCAACAACAAAGAAGAGCTGACAGCATCAAGGAAATCTGGGCTTCCATAACTCCCAGACAATGCCACAGGCTGATTGCCTCAATGCCACGTCGCATCGAGGCAGTGATTAAGGCAAAGGGATTCCCAACCAAGTATTGAAGATTGACATATCGTTTTGAAAGTACCATATTTTGATTGATTTGTTGTGATCCTAATTTCTTTCTTTTTTTCTGCAAAAACTGAGTAGTGTGGGCTGATTTCTTCACAGTATTCACATTTTTTTTAAATCCTGTTTTCGTGGGTTTCATGAGCTGGAAGCCCAAATNGTAAAGCGAGTTTTGACGTAACTCGAAACGTACGTCCAAACTGCACCTTATACGTACAGACTATTTTACCAAGCACTTAGCCTATCCTAACACAGTACCCTACATAATTATCAAAAAACACATACATTTCAGAGCCATAATGAAGAAAAAAAAGAGTTAATTTCCTACTCTGGACTGCTGGCGAAGCCTTTTCCTCTGTTCCTCCGTCCCTCCTCCGGATTCTCCATTCGTTTACGTTGTAAAACCGCCGTCTATAAAACAGCTACTTTTCCACAGCTGCTGCATGTCCAGCTTGCTTCAACAAGTTTTGTTTTGTTTTTTGAATGTCCAGAGGACCAGACTTAGCTTTTTTAGAGAGTACAGGCAGCTGTAGCCTCCACAGCTAGCAAAACGGGAAACCGGAAACTGCCAGAAACTGCCGAAATCGGCTTCAAAATAAAAAAATTCTAAATCATTTCTTTTTTTTTTCAATGGAGATGCGTGTCGTAACCCCGAAATGTCATAAGTCGAGGCCATCGTAAGTCGAGGACTACCTGTACTTCTATAGCGCCTTCCCATCTTATCAAGATACTCAAAGCGCTTTTCACTACATGTGCCCTCGTTTATCCATTCATACAGCACTCTACTATATCAGTACAAAGAAAAACGAGTGGTTTTAGATCACATTCATACACCGATGGGACACACATCGGAGGCAATGAGAGGTTCAGTGTCTTGCCCCGGGACACTTCAGCATGTGAGTGCAGATGGAATCAACCCACCAACTCTCCCATTGGAGGAAGACTGCTCTAACCACTCAGCCACATGCTGCCCCCAAATTTGTAGACAGTAATCATTGAACGGGCATCAGAGGATTGCATTTTAAAGTCAACCCAATTCAAGATGGCTGCCACAGCCAACTGACCTCAGAAACATACAAAAATGGTCTCATAAGCCAATGCACAGATTTTAATTAAACTTTCAGAAGGTAATTATTGACTGTGCATCTACAACTCGTCCACATTTGCAGTCAGTCCAATTGAACATGGCTGCCACTGCTAGTCAACACAATGATGGTTACGACTCTTGAAATTACAGACACTGAGCTACATTTGGTCCGGTAGTAGCTGAGTCATCCTCAACGCATTCTTCATGAGCTAACAGATGACGTGAAATCTTATTGCCTGAGATCACATTTAACAGCATTTACAAGATTTGACCTAATGGCTATAACTCTATTACTGTATTTCTCGTTATAGGATGATTTTATTTGTTGACGTGAATTATTATTAGGGTTCTTAAGGTGTGATGCGGTCTTTACATGTATTTTAGATTAGTTTTTTTTAAATTATAGTTCAGTTTTCTGTATATTTGTTATAAAGATCCCTCACTGTTTATTTTGTGAGTTCATCGTGGTGCTGCTGATGTAAATGCTCATAGCTTCCTTGTAATCTCATGACGCTTTCATGTGTTGATTTCTCTCTGGCATCCACCCTCAGGCACCTTATAATGCGACGGCAAGTTCTGAGACGTAGTGCGCCACAAGACAGAGAAGCAAATCGAGAAACGGGGCAGAAAGAAAGAGAGAGAGAGACTAATTTAAATAGTTTCTTAAGATCATAATTCTAGCTTTAAAATGATCTTTTTTAACAAGAGCGTTTGAGAAACAATGAGACAGCTTCTGGTGGCAGATTAGATCAAAGACTCGCTTTAATGAGGTGAACAGGACAGCTTCATGTTATATTATCCAGAAGTAAGTTACATGAATGGCATTTTTACTCTTTTCAGGCCACATAACCGTGCGTAAAGTCTCAGTTTGAGAACTGAATCCGAGCGCTTATAATAATCTGTGATTTTACCGTATTTGGCTGAACTTTCTGCTTCAGAGCACTACAGTACGTAGTTGTTTTCTTCTCTTGTCAGCGTTGACTAAGCACACAGTCATCCTGATCTGCTGAACATTGCTGAAGAGCATCTTGATATGGGCTCCAAATATTTCCTGTTTACAGCCGTGTGCTTCTATAACGTTGACCAGCCTTTACAATAAAACCACTGGCCAAATCATGTGTAGGAAGGTAGCCCATTCTTAGTGCCCTGTGGTGTCAGACTGTGGATCCCACTGGTCTTCTGAGTTTGTTTCATGTGGCTTGTTCCAGTGTGGCCCACAGATGCTTGATTGAGTTTGGATTTCTTTAGTTCTCATCCAAGCTGATCCTGGTTTTAAGTGTGCTGTGACACATTGTCCTGCCGGTCGAAGGACACTGATGTCATAGTCTGGTTGCCATGAGTCAATCCAGCTGTTTTTGTCTATTTTCTTTCATTTATTCTTCTCAATTTATATGCTTTCTTTTATGATTGTCTACTGTTGTCATTCTTTGTTAAAAACAGGTCTCTCTTGTAAATGAGTCCCTGAGGCTCAACGAGACTAACCTGTATAAATAAAAGGTTGAATGAATGAGGATGTGCATGGTCTGCAACTGTTGTAAAGTGGGTGGTGCATGTACAAGTTTGCCTGTTTCTTTTCAACACTGAAAGTCACAGTTTAACAGTAAAAAAAAAATTGTCTTGAAGCACAATTCAGTTGTGGCTACTGGACTTTACTTGTTGGTTGTTTAACTGTGTATTTTTATTTCTAATTATTGTGTTTCAGAACAAAATTAGCGAATATTGAGACTTTGTTCCAAATGCTATAAATGTGGACAGACTTGATTCTTGTTTTTGTGTTTTCTGGGAATACTTACCGGTACTTCAAATAATGAAACCCATCACACCCACGTTAATAACGTCTATATTTATGTTGTCAGATGTAATGTTCAGAGGCGGTGTCCTCATGATTAATTTATATTCAGCAGTACGAACTCTGTGCACTTTGTGACCCAGACACAAGAAACGGTTCTCATTACCGCAGACTAAGTTCTAAGCACAGTCCTTTCTTTTCTTGAAATTTACATATGTTTGTTTATGTTTATGTTTATTAAATTTGTTCTATTTTTTTAACAAAAAATACAATACAAAACAATCCCATGAATGATAACGTACAAAATATAAAAAAAGGAAAGGTAGCAGAAAGAAGCAAAAATCTTATTATATCTGCCCCTTTTTTCAAACAATCAGTTCAAACAATAATACTCTTCCAGTAACAGAACAAGATGAATAACTCTTTCTAATTTTCTAACTAATACAATACACATTACGCTACTTCATACATTTTTTTAAACAATTTACTAATTTACATATGAAAAAGTAAATATCTATTGTACTCATGAGAGATTGGTGGAAAACTAAACTATTATTAGATTTAAAAGAAAAAAAGAGCCTCTAAATGTTGTATAGTTCTACACAGTTTTCTACTTCTTTGATGTTTCACTTGCTACTTACTGTAAGTAATATTTTCTGCAAGTTGATGTTGTAAAATGTCCTAATCATAGCTTCATCAAAGTGCATGCTCAGTAATCCAGGTTAAAAAAAAAATCGAAAATTGTTCTGTCAGGTCATCTAGACGGTTTCTTTTTTTTTCTTGAGATGTTTTATATATTTCCCTGTGAGGTAAAATGCAACTGTCTAACATTACATTCTCAGAACGTGCTAAAATCAGCTGCTAATGGTTGATGCCGTTTCAATAAGCTGATTTAAGATTTGACAACAACTAATGTTTCTGCACACTTTTCTGCTTTGACCTTTCAATATTACTAAACGGAAGGCACAAAATAACTTTTCAATCCGAAGCCTCAACTTCTCAGTTTCATTTACTGTCAAAAGAAGCATAAATCAATAAGAAAGACAGACAGATGTAATGCATCTAGCTAACATTTACTGCACATCCAGCAGATTACCCTAATTGCTTTTAAAGCTAACAGAACGTACAGATTCAAAGTTGTTTTATTTTTAGATTTTTGGATTTTTTCCAATCTAAACTGTAATAATCTAGAATACTCTAAAACTTTCTTAAAGTTAAGTAAAATGTTTGAGTAAAGACCAAGATTTATTTCATATGTATAAGTGATTTGTGAAAACAGTCTGGTTGAAGGCCTGTTTGGAGGACACTAACTTTGATCTGATGTAAATAATAATAATAAAATAAAACTGTTAATTATCCAAGTTTAAAACAATCTTGCACGTTAACATTTCAACATTTGCTATCATCAGAAGCATTTAACTAGAATACCAATGATAAATCTTTTTCTGCATTCTCTGCACGTTTGCCTTGATTGGATACACTCTCCACGCTTTGCTGCTGAGAGTGTTGACTGGCTTTTCATGGTTGGTTGGGTCCAACTTGTCCCATGGAATTTGGTCAGTGCTCTGTTTCTCATTATGTTCACTCCATGCTCGTTAGTGTGCAGCTTGAGAATTTGCCTCGCACAGATAAGAAATCTGATAGAACATTGGCTCGGAAAAAGCAAAGTTCAGTTAGCTTAGCTTATCACAGGTAGCAGTTTTTCTCTTTTCATTTGGTCTTTGTGCTAAGCTAAGTGTGGAGAGTTCTGCCTGCAAGTAGCAAAAATGTTTCTCTTTATATTTTTATGTACTGTAACACAAGATCACATTTTTTTTATTTATACAAGTGCCAAAAAGCTCTTACACTCTAAAAGAAAGTATTTTGAAATAGGTGACTGGAATTGTAAATTAAACCAGGTGTGAGTGAAGCAGAAGTAACTACCCAAGGACAGACTAGGGAAATAAAATGCACAAGACAAGAGGACAAACGTCCTTACAGCTGCTGCCTTCTTCAGGGGTCACCACAGCGAGGAAACTCTCATGAAAGACTTCACAGTTTTACACTGAATGATATTCCTTACACAATCTGGGTTTAAACCCACAACCTCAGGATTACAAGACCACAACACTGACCACCGAGTTACCACTTCACCCCTTGCTCTTGCCGAGGTCGGACGCTTTTCCCTCCTCTCCCTCTTCCGCTTTACTTTGCTGCTCTGTCCTGTCTGTGAAAATGCTTCTGAGCCTCTCTCTACAAATCTTCTGAACCATAATTTTGTGGATCTGGTCAGTTGGTCTCTCAACGCAATGGACACAATTTTGGGGACAAGCTTCAGACGAGTTGAGCAGCCTGGACGACACATTCTGTTGTCGATCGAGAATGCCAAAACTGCATATACCGGAAATTGGATTTATAATAACAGTTTTCCTGTTTTTGGAATTGTCTGGTTCCTGGTTTATCAACATACAAAGAAGACAGCCGCAGCTAATCTGGCCTGGTCAGGCTGCCACTGTGTCCACTTAATTTGGACCTTTCGGAATTTATGTGCGACCAGCAAAAACTCAAGGCAGATAAAAATTAAAGTTCAGCCTGACTTCAAAAACAAATATTGTTTATCTGAATTCGCCTGGAGGACATGTAATCTGACGTTCTAAACCCCCAACCCCCAAGGAATTCCAACTGATCAATCTGAAGAAACCAGCTGAACAAATATTGTGTCATCATTTCAGGACTCTTGAACTTCCATTGGTGTTGTCCTTGGCCATTCCCCGACATCTCTCAAGAATGTTTACAGATCTCACCGGAGGGAACTGGTTGATTATTTCATCCTTATCAGAACTCCAACAGTGCCCCCGTGAGCATCCTTGAACATCCTCACCGCTCTCGTTGTCTCCCCCCACCCATCCGTCTACGTCACCATGTGCTTGTATGTGCGAGGTGTTTTATTCAATATTAAAGTCTTTCTTCTCAGCCAAGAAGAAAGAGTTTGATAATTTTTTTTGCCTCCAGTTCCTTCGTGACCAGTTTCATTACTTTTTTGTCTGTCTAAACAGATCTCATTTGTAAATGAGTCTTCAAGGCTTAATGTGATTTATATGTCTAAATAAAGGTTGAATTGAAAAAAAAAAGACAAGAAAACACAAGACAACCAAAACAACATTCACATCCATGCACTAACAGAAGGTGGATTTATTAGCTCAACTATACCTTGGACCAGTAATCTACCAATGTCCTTGATGATCAGAGGAAACATTTGATAGATATTTTAAAATATTATGACAAATATAGACTGCATCCTTGTTTTTGGGTTTTGTTATTATGCTAAACAAATCAGCTGCATGTTGATGCGTTATGGTTTAACGCTTCAGGAGGATTTTTAAATTTAGCTCAATGACTGGCACACTTCTCTATATTTTTCTGAAAGCCTCCAAAATACTCTTTAACACATTAAACAACAACATCACCAAGCAAGCAACAGTTGCACTGAAAATAGTTTCAATAACCTACACTATAGCTAAGTAAGACGATGACCATGTTATATCAGACATGACAATGGTGTAAATGTTCTTATCACACTCGGGATTATTGGAAAGATTCACTCTGTGCTTCAGATTTGATGCTAACTGGTTTAATTTAAGGGACAGTGGAATATTGTCAAAAGTCTATCTAGTTCTCTGTACAAGAACTGCGTCTTTCTGCTGCTTTACTGCATAAAGTTTTACAGGGTGTTCTCGTCATATTAAGCTGTCATCATACAAATGTTTCGCAATACCCTTTGTGATAATGCATGCAATTTGTAATGCTTTAGACACGCAGCTCCGTGTTATTCTCAGTGGACACTCATTTGATGATGGATGAGAATATCTAAAGAAATCTTTGACAAAGTTGTCTTTCACTTTTAAGTCCCTTTTTCTTTGACTCTTATTAAGCCATGCCCGAGGCTTGGGATAAACCACACAGAGAAGTCATTGGACACCTTTGCTATTCAAGTGTAAGTTAAGTGGAACTATGTTGAGTTTTGTGAGGACACAAAGTTTAGAACATTTGGACTCAGCTGTAAACTAAAGGTTTTCCATGACTGATTAAATGCTGCAAATGGAGACAGAGTAAAACCACTGGTTGTGCATGAATGTCCAATAGTTGTGTTCATTTCAAATGTAGCATAATAACAATATTTTGAAGAGTGCCGACTCTTCCCAGATGGCTTCACTATGGTGAACACAAAACTCCTGTGGAGAGTTGACCAAGGTTAGCACTGCCTGAGCCCTTGGCAGCGACCCAGATCATGTTGTTTCACTTCATATGTTCCTTCCGTTATCTCTACACTTCTTTCATTTTCGATGCTGAGCTGCTGTTGAGACTCTTTGAAGATGATGGGTGTGACAAAGCAAGTTATAAGTTGTTCTGACAGTGGAAATTCGTGATCCATATTTAACTTTTTGCTCCGATGCCTGCTGGCGTTAAAAGTGAAAGCTTTAAAATGTTGAGCGTTTTCTTTTTTGTTCTACCCCAAACACATTTTGAAGGACAGAACAACTTCAAAGTAAAAAACAAACAAACAAAAAATAAAAATAAAAAAAACAATGAGAACCTGCAAATACTGGGTAAGGGGGACATCCATCCATCCATCCATCCATCCATCCATCCATCCATCCATCCATCCATCATCCATCCATCCATCCGTCCATGAAATCTCTCAAGAACAATAGAACATTATTAGATTAGATCAAGAATTTTACTTTGTAGGTACATTGTATTTGCATTATAGTATAGTTTTTAAAATTATAGGCCAGATTTTTCCACAAACTCCATTTTCCACAGGGAGTTGAGTTTTGTGGATAGATTATGAACGATTACCGTCTTATCCATTTTAGATAGTTTTTGTAATGAGATCCATTTGGAAAAATATAGTTTTATCCTGAGTCATGACTTATTATGAGTAACCTTAGTGTTACCAAGACCAACATGGATTGTTGCCATTATAAAACAATTATAACCTCAAAACATTTATCGTGTTTCATGATTACAATATTTTATGAACCGTTACATTGCCAGTAATTTTGCATCACATGATTTACATGATTATTTACATAAAACACTATTTAAAGGCACAAATAGCAGCATAAGCTAGCTGTTTTCTGTAAGAATATCTTTTTTCTGCCAGAATGATCATACAATTTGAACCTGATGAGGCAGGAAAGATGTATAGCATTCATATGAACTTTTTGAAATTGGATTATTTATGACAACTGCAGTTCATTTCATTTTTCATTTAATTTCATTTATTGGTTCATTCATTTTATAATAACAGACACAAAATAAAACAATTTAACACACAGATAACAAGAAAATTAAAATATAAAATGAAAGGTGGCAGATGAAGAAAAAATCTTATTATATCTGCCCCTTATCTTCTAACAAACAATTCAAACAAACAATTTCATTTGATACAAAAAAACAACAACAAAAAACGTATAACTCATTAACTCCCTTAATCACAAGAATTACTATTTAAACTCGTGTCTTCGTTAAACATATTTCCTTAACAATTTATCCTTGATCTTTCTTTTAAATATAGGTATTGATTTAGCTTCTTTAATGTCAGTTTCCTCTTCGTTCCATAACCTAACTCCCTGAACTATTGCAGTCCTTCCTTTCAAACTAGTCCTATACCTAGGTTTAACAAACATATGAGTTCCCTTGAGATTATAACAACTCAATCGTTTAACAAAATACATCTGAACATTCAAAGGCAATACATTATTATGAGCTCTATACATCATTAACAAAATATTATAATCCACCAGATCGTAAAACTTCAGTAATTTCATCTGATAAAATAATATACTTGTTGGATGACGATAAGGTTTTCTGGTTATAATTCTTATAACTCTCTTCTGCAAAACAAAAATAGGTTTTGTAATTGATCTACACGCTTTACCCCAAACACCAACACAATAAATCAAATGTGGAACAATAAGTGTATTGTATAACATATACAATGCCTTGTCATTCAATAGATCTCTAACTCTGTAGAATACTGAAATAGATTTAGATAAAACATTTTTGACAGAACTTATATGTTGTTTCCAAGACAATTTTTCGTCAATTATAACACCCAAAAACTTGACCTCATGGACTCTACAAATTTCAGAACCATCAATTTTAAATGAAACATCAATAGATTTATCTTTATTACTAAAAATTATATAGTTAGTTTTATCTAAATTTAATGATAATTTATTAAGTTTGAACCAGAACTGAACTTTGTCAAGTTCAGTCGTCATCAATTCCATTGTTTGTTCAATAGTTTTACCAAAACTAAAAAATGTAGTATCGTCAGCGAATAAAATGCATTGAAGAAGACCAGACACCTTTACCAAATCATTAATATACAAAATAAATAACTTTGGTCCCAACACCGATCCTTGTGGGACTCCACAAGTGATTGTGCTATACTCAGATTTCACATCATCTATTTCAGGGTTGTCAAACTCGCTTACAAATTGGGGCCAAAATTAAAACCTTTTTCAAACGAAGGGCCAGTTTCAGAAGCTAAATTACCTCAAGTTAGATACCAACATCTTTCCTTGGTTGCAGGTCCTGAAAAATAGTTTGATTGGTCTCATCTGACGTTCTCTGTTGCACTTTTGACATCATATTCAAAGATTATTGAAAAAAATTCAAGTGAAAAAAGTATTTTACATTTAACATATCATCTTGGGAGCCAGATACGATGTCAACGAGGGCCACATTTGGCCCCGGGCCTTGAGTTTGACAAATGTGATCTATTTGAACAAACTGTGTCTTTTCCCTCAAATAACTACGTATCCATTGTAACGCCAATCCTCTAATACCATACCTATGCAACTTATCAATAAGTATAGAGTGATCAACAGTATCAAATGCTTTCTTCAAGTCAACAAACACACCAATACAGTATTGTCTTTGATCCACAGCAGTTGTAACTTTTTCAATTAAATCCGTGAGGGCCATAGATGTGGAATTTATTGTTCTGAACCCATATTGACTATTAGTCAAAATATTATGTTTGTCAACAAATTTGTCCAATCTAATAACAAATAATTTTTCTAATATTTTTGAAAACTGTGGTAACAATGATATTGGTCTATAGTTATTGAACAAACATTTATCACAACTTTTGAAAATAGGAACCACCTTCGCTATTTTCATTCGATTAGGAAACAGTCCTGTTGTAAAAGACAAGTTGCATATGTTTGTAAATGGCACAATCACACGACCTATTATATTCTTTACAAATGTCATATCCATGTCCATATAATCCTTAGATTTTTTTGTCAGCCATTTTATTAACTATATTCATTATTTCTTCATTAGTTCACTTTGGTTTTGGCCCTTAGCTTGATAATCTGGTCCAAATAAACAGTTTTTCATATGAGCTCATTCAGAACCATCTTTAACCAATAAGATATTAATTAGATGTTTAAAAAAAATGTCACATGACTTTAATCCATACTTTTTCATTTGCTGATATGCATCATTCCACTCAATTACAAATTCCATCTTACCCATCATCATAATTAGTCACCAATATTCCTGATTTCTTTTGTCAGCCCCCTTAATTTGTAACTCGTTCAACCTTACGTGACGTCTTCTTGGTTATGATGTACAGCAAGCAATGCAGCAGGTTGACAAAAGCTAGATTAATGAATTAATTAAAGCTACTCTCCAATACTTTTTTGCAAGGGCTAATCAATTTCAGTCAAAATAAAAAATGCTTGTGAATTTTACCCTTGAGTGTGATGAGTTACTAATTAAATACTGTAGTCTGATCGATGAGTTCCCGTCCAACTTTAAAAGAGTGGAGTATGATGGCATGTTTTTCACAGCTATGGGCCATGGTAATTTTCTACATTTTGTGTGGATGTAAATGCATCCTTGAATGAGAATGACAGAGTTTACTGAATGTACAGGCAATATTTGTTATACAAAAAAAAAAAAACACAATGCTGAAAATATATACAGGTTTGGTAGCACTTTATAATGAGGCTCCCCTTATAGATTGCTAATAAATACCGGTAGTCTAGATACATTATTAATTAATCTTTAAACACTTTATAAATCATTAATAACTGCTTATTATGCATTAATTAAGGACGAGAAAGAGACAAAACTGACTATTTTCTTGCAAAACAGTTAGCCAAATCTACCAGCAATATATTTCATCTAGAGTTGTTATATTAAACATTTCAGACTAAGTTACTACCTTGTATTTTTCTTAGGATATAATATAGTAGTTGTAGATACTTATAATGCAGTGATAAAATACAATATTATATGCTAAAGAAATAGGTTTACAAATGCTTTTTGTGCTTACAAGTTAGTAACATAGTCTGAAATATTTAATATAACAACTCTAGATGAAATAGGTGAACAGATTTGGCTCAATGACAAGAAACTAGTCAGTTATGTCACTGTCACCCTTAATTAATGCATAATAAGCAGTTATTAATGATTTATAAATTATTTCTAAAATAATCAGTAATGTATCTATAAACTATTTATTAACCATCTATGAGGGGGGCCTTAAAGTGGTACTAAAAGTTTAAACATTAAAACCTAAAACAAAAAGTAGTTCTTGTTTTCTTAATTTTGTAATGTTGAGAAAATTGTAAAGTCTTATTGATTTTATCAGGACTCCAGAGGTACATTCTTGGCCTAATTTCCAACTTATTCTCTTTCCCTTGTGTTTTCCAGACCCCTTCCATCAGACCCTGGACCAAAAGCTGGAGTCCAGAGCAGTCATGGGACAGGGGACAGGTTGGCCTCTCATAAGCAGGCTGCACCTCAAGGAGAGCAGGGCCAGGGTCATGTTTCCAGGAAGAATCTACAGGTGGACTTGGGTGGCAGCAGGACTGGAAGATCTCCTTCTGTGTCCCCAGACCGAGGAAGCGTCCCCACCTCTCCTTACTCTGTGCCTCAAATTGCCCCAATGCCCAGCAGCAAATTGTGTCCTGTCTGCAAAACCACTGACCTGATGGGCACAGGGATGACAAGCAACTTTTGCACCCAGTGCCGCTCCATGGTGTGCAATCAGTGTGGCTTCAATCCCAACCCTCACCTCACAGAGGTAAGAAGGATTTATTTGGAAGATGTATTTTTTCTTGTTTGTGCAGTCATTCTTTTTTCCCCCTATGTAAATGGGATAGATTAACAGCTGCTTTGTTTGTTTATGTGCATATACAATACATACATTATATACAAGAGGTGAGTTTTCCCAGTCCTTTCCAAATAAAACCCCAAACTGTCCATAGTCACTGATTTTGAGATGCTTTAAAACCAGATCAGACGTTGAACATACAGTATGTGCTTTTGACAGCAAACAGTACCATGTAGCTGCATTTGTTGATTTATCAAAGGACTCTGTGAACCATAAATTACTACTAGATAGGGGAAGGCACAAATGACTCTCTGAAAGCTAATGAGCTTGGTTTAATAGTTATTGTTCTGATCATCTAAAGTCCATAAGGGTGGAGGGTCTTCTGTCTGATCTCCTGCCCATATCTATTGGTGTCCCACAAGGAAGCATTCTGGGACTTACTCTTTTCAATATTTATATCAATAACATTCCCCTGGCAGTAGGTGATTCTCATGTGCATATAAATGATATAATCATCTATACATGCAGTCCCTCATTGACTACTGCTCTGTCTTCATTGCAAGCTAGCTTCTCTTCGATTCAACTGACATTCACTAGTCTACATCTGGTTTTGAACACAGACAAAACTAAATGTATGTATTTTAAAGACCGTGTAAAGTGAATTTCAACATTTTCTTCAATAAACATTATAAATGTCATAATTGTAATCTTGTAAATGAGTAAAAAGTCTCAAAATTGTAGCTCAATTAATTTTGGAGTTATAGAGCAAACTGTGTATAAACATATTTCTGTTTCAGGATTTTTTAGGCGTGTTTTAAATGTGACCGCGTTTCGTCACGCGGTCCTCATTAGTATAGCCCCACCCCCTGCAGCTCCAGCCGTATAAATTCGCCTCGGTGGAGCCGTTCACTCGCGAATCGCAGATAGCATCAGATAGCAATAGCATAGATATTTTGTTCATTGTTAGCTAGCTAATCAATTATGCCTCGTTCGTGCATCTTCCCTGGATGTCGCAATGGTCAGGGCACCCGTACAAATCATAACATGTTTTTATACCGCGTGGTTTTATACCGAGTATCTGTAATGCCTGGATAGGTCAATGGATAAAGTGCTTGCCTTCTGTCCTAAACCCCACGGGTTCAAATCCCGCATGGTACAACTCTTTAAAAAAAAAAATTCATTCCAGATTAAAAACACACAAGAAAACTATTTACAAAAACAGCGTAACTCTTGGAAAAAGTAGCTGCTGTTACAGACAGAACTCGGATAAAAACAGAGCAGGTTTACTGGATCTCTGCTGCCTGCCTCTCCACACAGTCAGCTCAGGGCAGGGGCAGGACACGAGCGCAGCTGCGCTGAAACCACGCCCACGCACTGACACGCCCCCAGCGTTCCAGGGCAAGGCAAAATCATGTTTTTTCATGATTTTTGAGACTTAATTTTATAAGGTAAACAATGTTTTTAATCAGTCAGATTTAAATGGGTGATTAATAACACATATTTATGCCATGTGACAAACTAAAAACACACATTTAATTTCACTTTACACGGTCTTTAACAGAAGTCGAGTGCCCCGTTAAAATGTTTTCCTTGAATGGTACTGAGATTGATTTTGTTGAAAGCTATAAATATCTCGGTATCTGGCTGTCAGTGTTTTCCAACCTGGGGGGCCCGACCCCTATGGGATGGGGGGTGGGGGTGGGGGTGCTAGAGAGCACAGGGGGTTGCATAAATATGTCTGCTTAGAGGTTGTAAAAATATAAATGTATTGTCTGTGTAACAACTTTAGAAAATATGCTTTTATTTATAATTATAATGATTGAAATTTCTTCAAATCCCAATTAACATTGAAGAACCCTCATTTTGGTTTTGTTTTAAGCATTTTATATAACGAATTATGTTACAAACTAAAATCTGTACTGTCATTTTAAGAGTGCGTTGTTATGACGTCATACTATGCGCCGTATGGATCTCAGTTGGCAGCACGGCTGTTGAGAGGAGGCACGGTTTTATTGTTGCTCTTGGTTAAGCTTACATTTATTAAATTTATAACATAAACGTAAACACATGCAGTTGTAAATGTTTAAATGTGTAAAAACAGACAGAGGAGTCTTTTTTCCTCACAACATAAGAACATTTTCCCCTAGTTTAGAACAAAGTCAAAGTCAAAGTCAACTTTATTGTCACAACTGCAATATGTACAGGACATACACAGGATTGAAATTGCATAACAGACATTGATATTACTATTGGTGATGGTGAAAGTCAGTAATACGTTCAGAAACAAGCCGTTGACATCAGAAAGCCTTTGAAAGAGCAGGTAGTGATGTGCAAAGAGCTACAGAAGCATCTTTTGGGTGTTCCCTTTTAATCACAAAGGCTAAAAATCTGTACAATATTGGAGAAACCTTCTGAAACCTGCCTGAGTTGATATGTGGAACTCATGCAGTGGATAAAATGAAAACTGTCCCGCTCTCTAACACTAACACTGTCAGAGTCAGTTTCTTTATTGTCTTTTTTATTTTTATTTATTGTAATTTCTTTATTGTCATATTGTCAAGGACATTATAGATAAAATAGCTGAAAATTGCGAAAATCAGCTACACGACAGGATCAGGAAGATATCTTGACAAAACTACATTTTTTACAGACTGTGTTTAAAATTACTGTACTCTGTTGTTAGTTTTTAAAGAAAAGTTATATAATTCTCAAAACAGTTTTCTGGTTTCTGTTGTTCAACCAGTTAATACCTTTTACAAATAAAAGTTTGTAACAATTTTTTTTATTATTATTTACACTACTATTACTTGTAATATTAACTATAATATTTAATTTATTATTTTAATAATTTAATGAAGAGAGATGACTAGATTAATCTGATTGAGTCTTTTGGGTGAGGGGAGTAGAGAGGGATATGGGGGTCCTAGATTGGCTAGGGAGTAAGAGGTGGGGTCTTTGAGGAAAATAGGTTTGGAACCACTGCCTTATGTCATCAATTCTCCAAAATGAAAATGTCTTGCTAAAAGCAATTATAGTTTATTGACTTGCTTAGGGGTCATATACACCATAAATATTGCAGTTCAAATGTTCTGACCCATTAACTCCATTCTATAGCACCATTTCAAAATGGATGATTGTTGATCAAGCATACAGTTAACTGAGCCTTCTAGACTACATAAACACTTTAGCTTGGTGTCTAAACAAATGTTTTTTAATACAAGAGATATCAAGGTGTATAATAAATTAATCTTGGAAATGTGTCCATCTTGATAATTCAAAATGGCATCCTAAAAATAGAACAGAGTGCACAGTTTAGCTTCTAAGAGACACTTTGACCTGCTGTTATTGTCTAAACATGTTTTTTGGAATGAAGAATCTACTTATGATATTAACAAAAATGGTTAAATCATTTCATCTGGACCAATTTCTTTAAGGGATATAAAAACTCATGAAATTACAAAATGGCTGAAGGAAGCAAGTTGTTTATATGGGATATAGTGCATCTAAAGTCAAATAATGCTACAGTACACTGATGAAGATTCTCAGTCATCCAGGACATGGTGAATTCAAAAAAGTTCAAGACAAAAACAACAGGATTTTATTTGTAACAGAAGATGTTTCACTTCTCATCCAAGAAGCTTTCTCAATTCAAAGATTAGTGAGTGTGGGGTTCAGGTTATAAAGCTGAGATAAGATACACACATATGCTACAGTACCCAAACTTCTAATGGGGAATGTAGTAAAGAGATGACAAGAGAGTCCAGGCAGAATGGAGTGGATGGAGAAAAAAAATTCAGGTGCGATTTGCAACAAAAGAGTGGCAGCAAAGGTCAAAGGGAAATTTTACAAGACAGTGGTGAGACCATCTTCTTTGTATGGCTTGGAGACAGTGGCAGAAATGAAGATGAGGTCCTCCTTAGGAGTGACAAGGATGGATAAGATTAGGACTGAGGTCATCAGGTTGAACAACTGGGAAATAAAGTTAGAGAAGCTATGGTTTGGTCATCTCCAGAGGAGGGACAGTGGGTATATTGGTAGAATTATGTTAGAAATGCAGCTGCCAGGAAAAAGACAGATGAAGCCAAAGAGAAGATACAGATGCAGTAGAGATACGGTAGTTGGAGTGAGAACAGAGGATGCAGAGGACAGAGTAAATGGAGGAGGATGACTCGTTGTGGCGACCCCTGATTAGGTAAAAGTCAAAAGAAGAAGAAGAAGAAGAAGAATGAGCCTATACCAAGACAATAAAACAATAAAATTGCTTTTGGCAACCAAAATGGTAAAAATGGCAGAATGCATCAGTCTATGAGAACAAACTCACACCTGATGCACACATAAAATATACGACCTCCTGTCAATGGTTGAATCCTACGTTGGCTTTCTTTACCTCAAAACATCTTCCTTCACACACTCTGCCAAACAGCTTCTGGTTAAAATGAAAGTGCTTCCAGTCCTGGATTATGGTGTTGTGGTTTACAGGTCTGCCTCATAAACTCTCCTTCATAAACTGGATGTTATCTATCACACTGCTATCCGTTTTGTAACTGGAGCTTCATTTAATACACACCATTGCAATCTGTACACCATGATAAACTGGTCTTCTCTTCACTCTTGCAAACAAATTCACTGGTTCCTGTTTATTTACAACACCCTCATTGGAAAAACTCTTCGTTATCTACTTTCACTTCTTACTATACACAAAGCAAATTGCAGTTCACATTCTAGCAATTTCATCAATCTCCTCACACCAAAAGCAGTGCTCCAGTTCTCTCTTGCAGATGACTGGAACCATCTTGCAAGGGACCTTAAAGCTAAACTCATTTATTACCCTCTGCTCTTTTATAAAAGTTCATTATATTCACTAGTACAAGATTACTTCACGTGCTTTTAGTTTAACTATGCCTGTCACTGTTCGCAGTGCTTTATTAGAACGTGTATAGTATGTTTTTATATGTTAATCTTTGCTATTTGTGTCATCTTCTGCTTTTATCATTGCTGTTTTGTGTCCACTTGTGTTGCCACCTCTTAACCAGGTCACCATTGTAAATGAGAAGTGGTTCTTGACTGACTTATCTGTTAAAACCAAGGTGATTTTGAATCTTAAAGCTTTGTTTGGCTTTACAATATTTTCCATTTGTAGGTCAGTATATGGAGGTATGAGTCACGTTTTCATGCTGATTCATTAGTTTGAGTTTAATTACATCAAATCCAGCTTGATCACATTTTCTCCTTCTTCCACCTCTCTGACTATAACATCCACAGTCAACAAACCCACTATAATTTAATGTATTATTACTGTTTTAAAAGTACACGCAGCTTCATATGCAACTCAGGGGCTAAATATTGTTTTAATGTGTCCTGTGGAATTTTTTTCTTGTCAACGTTTGTGAGAAATGTTGACGTGGCCATTGTTGCTGAACTGCTTGTGACATGTTCACAGGTTGTGATGCACCTGGTGAATGGGAGTTGAAATGTGTGATCAGTCACTTCCTGGTTAAAAAGTGGTGAACTTCTTGTTCTAGTTTTAATTTCACTAAAATTGGAAAGTTTCATAAAAGTGTTTAAAATCGGTGAAGTTCAGAAACTTGATTGACAGTTTGTATATTTTGTATTTTAAACACTGCTCAATCATTTGCCATATTTTAGAACATAAATTATGTATGTGATCTATATGGTGTACACTTTATGCCCACTTTTTTCAGAGACTTAAAGGTTCAGTATGCAGTTTCTGTAGAACTGCAGCAGTTAGAAATATTTTCAACAGGCAAAGCATTCTGATCCCTCCCCCTCAGAGCCATATGTGGCTCTGCCCCCTTGTGGTCTGTTGAATTTCAAATTCAAGCTCTGTTTTTATTGGCTGATTCAAATTCAAGCTCTGTTTTTATTGGCTGGTTACAAACTCTGTTTTTATTGGCTGGAAAATGGCGGGTCACCTTTTCTTTTTAGAAATGCTTATTTACCACCTGGAGAAGCAAGGGGACAATATTTTTTTTTTTTTTTTCAGAGATTACCTGGCTAACATCAGTCTGTCAGGAGGTAGTGACAGAGTGAAGAAATATGTTCATAAAAAAAGCTACATACTGCAGCTTTAATAAGCAAGAAGAAAATTCAACACATTTCACGATTAACAATCGCATCCAACTAAACATGCATTAAAGCGAGCAGGTAGCTGAGAAAGCATGTTGCTTTATTCCAAAAATAAATCACTTTTCTAATTTGAATTAGGCCATGCCTCGCTGTTGCTGTGAATCAAGTGTGGCTGTGTCATACGTCACAAAGTTTCACGTCAATTTCAATGAGTCATGATGAAGAAATGCAGCGAAGCATTGCTAGTTAAACTTGCCTATAGGCTAAAGGAACAAGCGTAAGCTTGTTACACACTAAAGTTAGGATTAGGAAGGGAAATTGTTTCGTTTTTGAACAAATGCAGCGTTGATTTAAATACACTGCCTGTGTTTAGGGCACGTGCATGCATGAGTGCACATCAGAACATGAGAGGAAAAAGGAGAAGCGTGGGAAATGGAAGGACAAGAAAGAAATGCACAGACCAAAGGGGAGACAAACAGTAGAGAATAGAGCGTGGCAGTGAGTGAAGGAAAGAGAACAGCGGAGGTGGCTACTTTTCAGCTCAGCTTTGGTGAGCTTGTTAGATGTTGACAGGAAGAAAGGCAGGGAGAGAAAATGAGCAACCTCTGGAGACCTGAAGATTTACCCCCGTAACCCATTTAACACAAATTGAGCCTCTGTCTCACTGCAGGATACCAAGAAAAGTCCCATCACTTATCAGTCAAATTGATTACAGGCATTTTCCCGCACATCAAGGCAACGATAAGACTGAGGGCGATGAGTGTGATTACAATGATAGTGATTGACTAAGAGAACAGATAAACACAGTAAGGAAGCTGTAGTGACAAAGTTTTCATGAACAGGCACAGATAACGTTTTGACTTTTGAGGTGTATTTGCATAAATTGTAAAACAACAACAACAAATATATATATACATCAGTGGTGGGCAACGCTAATAAAAAAATTAGTTCCACAATTTCTAAAACGCTTATTAATTTTTTTAGGTCCACAATTTCAAAAGCACAAATGTCTTATGAAAATTAGGGGAAGCTAATCTAATCCGCTATTTATATTCGACAATTGGTAGCCGGCAGCGTTATGCAATATTTGCACTACACTGCCAACTGAAAAGTAACTAAAATGATCCTAAAAGGATGAAATTACAAAAATCAAAGGATTTATTTAATACTTTACGTACATATATTCTATTCGGCCACGAAATTAACAAAAAAGAGAATGATCTTTTAATCCCTAAGACCACTTTTAAATCTCAAATACACGGGCGTGTCGCCACCGCATTTATACATAAAAGTAACCAAAATACATAAAACTAACGACTCACCGTCGAGTGGTCGACACAAAACACACAATAAAATCCTCCGGCCGCGTTAATTTGGCTTGAAACAGCGGGGTTCTCTGCGGATTTATCCAAGAAACCCAGCACAACCAGCTAGCCACAGAATTAGCCCCCGAGTTCACCTCTGACCCGGAAGATGTCAAGATGGAATAGTCCATTTTTAGTAGGGGGATACAGAAATCGACCGGTTTTTGTATTGCGTTTTTAATGATCGTTTTCATCGTAACTATAATTATTTTTATGTTAAATGTACATTAACAAGCATGAGCAATGTTAGTGATGTAGGTGACTGGCCGGGGCGGGGCCCCTGCTGAAATGGGACCCCAAGCAACGGCATCATTTGCCTACATGGTAGATCCGTGTCTGTTCTCCCCTCTGCTCCCCCTC
>JBBPBX010007805.1:31512-55210 GCA_038048925.1 Garcialebias charrua | reverse complement strand
TATATATATATATATATATATTAGGGGTGGGCGATATGGCTCAAAAATTATATCGTGATATTTCAGAGTATTATCACGATAACGATAAATTTCGTGATATAACCTAAAAAAAAAAATCAAATGTATTTATTTGACAAAATTAACTTAACATGTTGCTTTGCAGTATTATATAATTTTTTTAAAAACAACAAGGGGTAATTTTACTGAAATTACTTTATTTAGTAAAGTATTTAGTCTCCAAGTAAAACTACACCTGCACTTTAGTTTTTGTGGTGGTTTTTTTATCTATATTTTGTGCAGACTTTTTCCAATCTAAATAACAATCATTTTTAAAGTGCAGGTGTAGTTTCCTAAAACAACTAGCCTAAATAAAATGAAGTTTGTGTCATTCCTCTGATTCATTTTTTTAACGGATCTGTCTCTGATGGAGTTGTAATGTATACAGCAGTGTTGTGCATGTATATTACAGAGTGCCAGTGAACGCACCGCGAGTGAGAGCGTGACGTAGGCGCGCAGGTTCGGGTGTGAAAGAAAGTCAGAGAACGGAGCGGTGGAGGATCATGCAGTCTGTTAAGTGTATTTGTGCAGCTTAAACAATAAAGCAACGTCTGCTACAAACCAGCAAGGTTATTGAGCGTGCAGAGAAACATCACAGGAGTGACTGTGGAGCCGCGCGTGTTTGTAACACAGTTTACAGCGAGGACACGGCTGCTCAGAGCGGAGCGGGGCGGGGGGAGGGAGGACAGCTGTCTATCCTGCAATAACATTCAGAGTTCCCAAAAAATAAATAAAAAAATAAAAAATAAGGGGGGGGGGGTAGAGCATCTAATCTGACATGAGCAACTAAATAGTAGTCAGCAAAAAGAAAAAAAAAGGAGGCAGTTACATCATATAGTCAACATTTATACAGCCGGTATCAAGATCCAGGAATGTTCCATTTCTTCCAGTATTTGTTATATTTTACAGTGTCAAGTCTTAATGAAAAAGTCATTCGCTCCATTACATGAATTTCCTCAATTATATCCTTCCAGTCCAGACATGATGGTGGTTCCACTTCAAGCCACTTACGAGTTATAGCTTTCTTTGCACCTGCTAATAATATTAATAGGAGATATCTGTCAGATTTTCTCAGTTCATAGGGCAAATTACCCAAGAAAGCCACAGTAAAATCACAGTCCAGGTTCAACTTCATTTTGGTATTTATCTCCTTTATCACTTCTGACCAGTAGGGTGCGATCTTGGTACATTCATTCAACCTATTCCCAAAAGATATGAAAGTGTCCTGCATATACATTCCCACAGTTTCTCCAACATTTTGCCTTTTCAATATCATTATAATATTTGCTTTGAATATTAGGTGTGATGAAAAAATGTACCATGCATTTCCAGGAAAATTCCTTCCATAGGTCAGAACTTGTCGTGTGAATCACAGAATTACATATATTAAACCAAACATCATCTGTTATTGTTATCCTGGCTTCTTTTTCCCATTTAACCTTAATATACGTTGTATTACATTTTCTCCCCATTTGTAAACATAAATATAAATTAGATATTATTTTTTTGGGAGGTCTACCATTGCTTGAATCCATTAATATTTTAAGTATACCTGTCTTGTCCTCCTCCAATAATTTTATACTTTTATTGTAATAATGTCTTAATTGGAGATATCTAAAAAAGTCAAGTTTTTCTAAATTATATTTATCTTGAAGTTGTTTGAAGCTTTTTAATTCATTATTATCTGTGATTTTTAAATAACTCGTTATACCTTGTTGTGACCACTGTGCAAATCTCTTATCAATTCTTGCAGGGTGAAAATCACTGTCATAAGCTGGCCATCTTAGGATCCGAGCATTTCTTTCAATTTTTTCTTGTTTTAATATTTTATGCCATATGTCCAGCGGTACTTTTATCCATGAGGGTATTTGGGCAGAATCTATATGTTTTTTAATCAGACAATGATCTCCGAGCCAAGATTGTAGCGGTATATCACTATAAGACAAGTCGATCTCTTTCCATTTAGCTTCACATGATGGGTCACACCATCCAATTAACACTCTCATCTGTGCTGCTCTATAATAATCCTTTAAATGAGGTAAAGCCCATCCACCCTTTTCCTTCGACAATTGTAATGTCTTTAATTTTACTCTTGGTTTATGTTTAGCCCATATAAAGTTTGAGATTATTCTATCCCATTCGCAAAATTGTTTATCAGGTAACTTTATAGGCAAAGCCTGAAAAAGATAAAGGAACCTGGGTAGGATGTTCATTTTTATTATATCTATTCGATTATGTAAGTTTGTGGTTAATAATGACCAACGCTGTAAATCCATTTTAATCTCTGCTGTCAATGGTATATAATTATGTTCAAAAAGGTTGGATAGCTCTGTAGGAATTTTAATTCCCAAATATTTTATAGATTTATTCGACCAATCGAACCTGGACATTTTCTGTATTCTTAATGATGGCTGATAATTATATGAGAGGACTTGTGTTTTCTGTAAATTTAATTTATACCCTGAGTAAGTACCAAATATTTTAAGTAATGAAAGAAGGTTAGGTAAGCTAGTTTCTGGTTTAGTTAGTGTTACGAGCACGTCATCAGCGTAAAGGCATATTTTGTGTTCTATACTTTTAATAGTTACCCCCATAATATTCTTGTGTTCTCTGATGGCTTGTGCTAAAGGTTCAATAAAGAGTGTAAAAAAAGTGGGACTCAGTGGGCATCCTTGGCGACACCCCCTTTTTAATTGTATTTTATCTGATAAGTCTCCATTGATCTTAATCCTTGCAGAAGGAGACTCATACAAGGACTGAAAACAGCGTATGATTTGATTATTAAAACCAAATCTTTCCAAAGTTAAATAAAGATAGTTCCAACAAACTGAGTCAAACGCCTTTTCTGCATCTAAACTAACAACTATTGATTCTGTGTTTTTCATTTGGTCTATAAGGTGAAGAGCTCGTCTCAGGTTATCATGAGTTTGCCTATTATGAATAAAACCTGTCTGATCTGTGTCTGTCATTTCTGGGATAATCAATTTCAACCTTTCAGCCATTATTGTTGCAAATATCCTGTAATCAATGTTTAAAACTGATATTGGTCGATATGAACCACATTCTGTTTTATCTTTACCTGGCTTAGGGATTACTGAGATCACTGCTCTTCTCCAAGATGGTGGTATTTCCCCTCCAGAGAGTATATAATTAAAGCAGTTCCCAAGCAGTGGGATGAATAGCTTTCTGAAGTATTTATACCATTCCGCCGGGTAACCATCTTCGCCTGACATCTTATTCCCTTTCATTTTTGAAATTGTTTTGTTGATCTCCTCAGTTATTTGTTTTATAAGCCTATTATTTTGGTCTGTACCTATTGATGGTAAATCCAAAGAAGCAAGAAATGCCTTCACTGGAAATGGATCTATTGTATGAGGCTGTGTATATAATTCGGTATAATATAATTCAAAAGATTTTTTAATGTCTCTAAGAGAGTGATTTATCTTTTTATCTGTTGGATTTTTAATTTTTTCTATAAACCTATCAGCTTGTTGCTTACGTATTCTCCATGCAAGTAATCTCTTTGATTTGTGTCCGTTTTCATAGTAGTTCTGTTTAAGAAATTTTGCTTTTTTCTCTATCTGGTCTTCATATAAGTAGTTTAAAGCTTGTTTTGTTTCATTTATTTGTAGTAGGGTGTGGTCATTATTATTTTCCATGTATTGCATTTCTAAAGATTTTAATTTTATAGTAAGATCTTTTAAACATTTTTCTTTTTCTTTTTTCTTATGGGAAGACCACATAATTAATTTCCCTCTTAGAACTGTTTTTGCTGCATCCCATAAAATACAGGGAGAAATATCCTCTGTGTTGTTATGGTCCATAAAGTCTTTGAATTCTTTTTCTACAAAGTTATCAAATTTAGTGTCGTTTAGTAAACTATTATTAAATCTCCACAGGGTTTCTTTACGGTCATTATCCAGATGGAGTGTCATGTATACTCCGGCATGATCAGATATATCTCTCACCCCTATATCACAGTTTATTATTCTTTGTCTGTCAACATTTTGTATAAAAAAAAAATCTAATGATGATGATGATGATGATTTATTTGTTTTCTCAGGGACAGTGCACAACAATACATTGACCTACAAAAACAGGAAAGATGCATTGTGCCAGGTTATAGTAATAATACTAATTTCCGCCTGTAGTCCCCGGACAGGTTGATGTTTAACAAGAGTAACGGATTTTTGTAAGTGGATGAGAAAACCATTAAACACAAATACAGACACAATATATACTACATACATATCATACCTCGCCCCTCAAATATACCATACATAAAAAACTTTCAAAATTTCACCAGTTCTCTCACACACACACGCACTACCAGTTTGTTCACACACACACACACACACACACACACACACACACACACACACACACACATCATATATACATAATCACACTTCTTCAAACAAACCTACAAACTGTACTTTCACTCACACACAGTCATCACTGGTGGGTGCAAACCTGCTTTGATAAAAGCCATTTCCTTGTCAGATGTGCAAACGTTGGGAAACTTGTACATTTTATGATCTCATTAGGCAGAATATTCCACTGACTCATGGCAACAACAGAAAAGACGGATTTAGCATCTGATGAGAAAAGGAAAAAAAAGTATATTTCTTCTCTTGAGGGTGTAAGTTCCTCCAAACATCCACTAATCTTAATTCTTTCAGCATTCTTTTAATGTGTTTTGCTTCTGTCTGAGCTTTGGTAATTTTGTTGGATGAGTCTAAAAAAGGATTTAAGTGGACGTTCCAGTCTCCCCCACTTATCAATATCCCAGATACTTCTGTTGTGATCATAGTAAAGATTTTCTTAATAAACTGCTTATCATTTCCGGGTGGTCTATACACATTCAATAAGGTGACTTCTTTATTATCTATATAGCCTTTTACCAATATATATCTTCCTTCTTTATCTTTAATTTGTGAGGAGAACTGAAAATTCAACTTATTAGATAATAAAATTGCGACTCCTCTAGAGTTCTTTTTTGCATATGAAGAAAAAAACACATTTTTAAACCCCATTTTGTTTAGTTTTTCATGCTCAGTAGTAGAAAGATGTGTTTCTTGCCAAAAAATTATATCTTGCTTTTCTTTTTTCATCTTTGCCAATGCTTTTTTTCTTTTAATAGGATTATTTAAACCATTGACATTAAGAGTAATTACCTTATATTGTTGCTTCACTTCTGTCATTAATATATAAACATAAAAATACTTAGTGTTTTCCAGATGCTCTTATGGATAAGGGGGGGGGGTCTGCAAAAAAACAAAACAATACATAACATACGTGACTTCCAATAGTGAGGTACCAGTCCACCTTCTGTATGGTGGGGAGAGTCCCTGGAGAAAAGAGAGCCTTGACGTAATTTTCAGGAAGACCACCAAGTCATTGGTTCAGGTATGTTGACGACACCTGGGTTAAAATTAAATCTCAGGAAGTCCAACATTTCACTGATCACATCAACTCTGTGGATAAATATATCAAGTTCACACGAGAAGATGTAAAAAATGGCAGGTTGGCTTTCTTGGACTGTGAGGTCTCAGTTTCTGATAGAGGAAATTTGCAAACTGAGGTGTACCACAAACCCACCCACACAGACCAGTATTTACAGTTTGACTCCCATCACCCTCTGGAGCACAAGTTAGGAGTCATCAGGACTCTGTACCACAGAGCAGACAGCGTCCCCACTAACTCAGGAGCCAGACAGAAGGAGAAATCACACACAAAACAGGCTCTAGAGAAATGTGGATATCCTAACTGGGCCTTCCTGAAAGCAGAGAAGAAACCCAAACAGGACTCCAGCCAGCCATCAGGTGAAAAGAAGGAACCCAGACCCAGACCAGTGGTCATTCCAGATGTTGCGGGAGTTTCAGAGACATTGAGACGTTTATTTTCTAAACACAACGTCCCAGTGGCTTTTAAACCCCAAAATACATTACGGCAAAGACTGGTTCATCCCAAAGATCCAGTCCCCCGGCACAAACAGAGTAATATTGTGTATGTTGTTCAGTGTCAGGAGGGCTGTGATCAGTCTTATATCGGGGAAACTAAACAGCCACTGGCCAAAAGGATGGCCCAGCACAGAAGATCAACATCATCAAGTCAGGACTCTGCGGTCTACACTCAGGCTGCGTTCCAGTTGCCTCGTATTCTGGAAACTGGGAAGTGGTAGTGACGTAATTTCCCAAGCTACCACATGAAAACACGTTCCGGTTCTCCTAGTGGAAAATCAAGATGGACGCACGCTTTGTTTTTGTTGCTGTTTCCGAATATAATAAATTACTAACCAGATATGCACTCCTGACACAGAACAAAGAAAAACTGGCTTTACAGCTAAGAAAACAAAAACAAACGTCTTCACTTCACTGTGTGATTAAATACACGCAACAGACGCGAGTATCCGCCATCTTGAAATCTAAACTGGGAGCAGAAAAAATTCTCCCACTTTACGAGTGGGAGTTTACCACTAGAGGGGGCGTTCCGGTTTCAATCTACCACTGGGAACTGGGAAATTCCCACAATACGAGGTAACTGGAACGCAGCATTATCTCCACGCCAGCGGCCACTCTTTCAGGGATGAAGATGTTCACATCCTTGATAGAGAGGAACTATGGTTTGAGAGAGGAGTAAAGGAGGCCATCTTTGTGAAAAGAAACCGTCCATCATTAAACAGAGGTGGAGGCCTCCGGGTTCAACTGTCCCCCTCTTACAATGTTGTTATTGCTAGTATCACTCAGCCCTCTGTGAATAGCAAACAACTATCAGGGTGCTAACGATCCATCGTTAGGCTGATGGTCCTCCTTGATCATGTGAGCAGCTGGTTTCAGCTGTCATCAGCAAACTGGTTGATCCACTGTGAGAGGGTGCTTTTTTATAAGACTGAGCTGAATACAGCAGCTCAGACTGAAGCCCCTTTCATAAGACGGCTCAGTCCGGGCCTGATGCGTGTTCAGTCCTCCAACGAGCATTCAGAAAAAACGCAAAGGCGGATAGAGGCGAGTAAAATTTACTCGCCTCTGATGTGCCCCTGATCCGCGAGCAGAGGTAGTATCATATTCGGACCCGAGCCGGGCAGACCCACTTGTGAATGCAACCCGCGGATCTGCGCTCAGAATATGATGATATCAGTGAGCGACCGCACGATTAATCAACAAGCAGATTTATTAACAAGGGAATATTAAAAATGACACGAAACAGCAACTTGTAAAAGTTAGTTTCGCTCTTTTTTTCCTCTCTCTCTCTCTCTCTCTCTCTGAGCAACGGAGGAGCTGTGTGTGCGCGCGCGCTGGAGGGAGACATCAGCTGTAGATTTATTNAGTCCGGGTCTGATGCGTGTTCAGTCCTCCAACGAGCATTCAGAAAAAACACAAAGGCGGATTGGCGAGTAAATTTTACTCGCCTCTGATGCGCCCCTGATCCGCGAGCAGAGGTAGTGTCAGATCCGGACCCGAGCCGGGCAGACCCACTTGTGAATGCAACCCGCGGATCCGCGCTCAGAATATGATGATATCAGTGAGCGACCGCAGGATTAATCAACAAGCAGATTTATTAACAAGGGAATATTAAAAATGACACGAAACAGCAACTTGTAAAAGTTAGTTTCGCTCTTTTTTCCTCTCTCTCTCTCTCTCTCTCTCTCTCTCTCTCTCTCTGAGCAGCGGAGGAGCTGTGTGTGCGCGCGCTGGAGGGAGACATCAGCTGTAGATTTATTACTGAGGAAATATTAAAAATGACACGAAACGACAACTTGTAAACGTCTGACGTCTGTCCCACAATAAATACGTCGCGGTCCAGTTCATGCTCAGCTGAGTTCTGCTCCACGCCTCTTTTGGATCCGCGCTGCGGGTTCATTTATGAACACGTTTATGTGAGCGGGACCTGCCCGCCTTCAACTGTGGTCTTATGAATGACCCGGGGAGGATTAAAGCCGGACTGGTCTGTGCGGCAATTGCGTGGATTTGACTTATGAAAGGGGCTACAGTTAGCTCCAGAATGCCTTGATAGTCTTGAGATTTTATTGCACCCTGCACAGACCCCTGTACTAGATGCAGAGCCAAACCAAGTCTCCTTCAGAGAGTTCTTTTCTTCGTATGTTTTATTTTTGTATTTGTAAACAAACAGCTGAGGCCAAATCTTTAAGAAAAGTGTCCAAAGAAATTTGTCCACATCTGTGCATCCCGGTCCTCCAGTTGTCACGAGCCGAGTTTCCCACCAGCTGCAGGATCTCGGCGGTCAGGTATTTGATCACTGCCACCAGGTTGACGGGAATTCATCCACGACGCCTCCTTTTCAACTCATTTATGATTTGGGGCTGTAGTTGATGTATATGAGCTTTTGAGATGTTAATCAGCTGCTCCTGGTTGTAAAAAAAAAAACAAAAAAACTTGTTGCCATGGTTACGCATGATAACAAATGTCCAAAGTAAAAAGGTTTCAGTAAAAATTCTTCCAGCTGCACAGCATCTGATACCAGAGGAAACAATCATCCAAAAAAAGTGATTTACATCCTGAAAAAAGAGGAATTAAAGTTTTCAAAAGCAATAACTCGTGCATGAAAGTAACAGAACTACTGTACTCCAACATGCAGCCGCCCCGAGCGGCGCTATTCTAGAAGTGATCTGCAAAAAGACTGTCGGACAGTCTGCAAAAAGATTGCAGTCTATTCTCTTTTTTTTTCTAACTTGTGGACCAAACCCTTCAAAAGTTATCTGACTGACAAAAACTAAATTGAGATGGATTTGTGATGCCTGCCAAGACTCGAGAAAACCGAGACCCCACATGAGCGTTTCAAGACATTTTGGAAAAGTCCTTCATGAAGACTGCCATTTGTCGCCAACACTTGTAGCCCAGTGAGACACAGGTTCATCGGAAGTATGAGTGGTTTTCTAAAGTATCTACCAAACGTGTATCGTGTGATTTTTATCAGAACAATTCTTTATTGCAATGCTACATACGGTAATCATCTTCTTCTATTTTCGGATTTTCCCTCTTCAGTGTTGACTTCACTTCAACTTCTTCCATGTATCTCCTCTTTGTCTTTTTCCTGGCAGCTGCATTTCTAACATCCTTCTACCAATATACAGTACCCATTGTCCCTCCTCTGGACATGTCCAAACCACTGTCCCTCCTCTGGACATGTCCAAACCACTGTCTCTCCTCTGGACATGTCCAAACCATCTCAGTGTGTCCTCCCTAACTTTATCTCCCAGTTGTTCAACATGTGCTGTACCTCTGATGATCTCATTCCTGATCTTATCCATCCTTGTCTCTCCTAAGGAGAACCTCAACATCTTCATTTCTGCTACTTCCAGTTCTGTCTCCTGTCTTTTTGTCCATGTCTCTGTCTCCTGACCATACAACATAGCTGGTCTCACCACTGTCTTGTAAACTTTTCCTTTGACTTTTGCTGACACCTTTTAGTCACAACATAAAATAGGTCAGTTTCTGTGTTGAGGAAACCAAAGGTCTGAGAAGACTTTATTCTTTTTTGCATCTCCAAGTGATGAAGCTACATTTTCACTGGAGTGAATTTGCTTTGTGTCTGAGGAGGAGAGGCTCTTTGGACCATGCTGCATTAAGGCTCATTCCAGGTGTCGAGCCACATTATTCATGTTCTCCTCGCCCAACACAGCGGCGTCTTAGCGTCAGAACAGACCTCGTGTTGTCGGACCTGAGCCTGCGTGAGCTTGGTGTTGACCGTCGAGTGGCTGAGAGCTTGCAAAGTGCCTCGTTTAAAGGTCTGCGTTGTGTGGTCGTGTGGCCGCCGCCAATTACAAGTGTCGGAGCCCGAAACAAAATGTTCGCTGTGCGAACAGGTCAGTGAGAATAAACGAGACAGTGTCCGGAGCTCGGTGAGGACGCCTGTCTCGTGTAATTAATGGGACGACTGACTTTGGCATGGAGTGTCGCAGCTGAACCATTTGTCAACAAACAGTTTCTCCCATAATTCCTCCTGAAATCGAAAAAGCTGCGTACTTTAAAAGCTAGAGATTGTCTTGCTCTTGACACCAGTGTGAAGGAAAATTTTCTTTTTAGCGTGGAAATCATTGTTTACATCAATACACGTTACTAAAACCACACGTGGGGTCAAGGACACATGGCGTTACCCAGAGGTTTATTGATCGGAATTATCTGTCACCCTGAGCTGATATTCTTGCTAATTTGATGTTCAATTGACCCTGAATTGGTTTGCACATGTTAGATTGGCGTGCTTTTTGTCCACATTACAGTCCGACCAAGATGCAGGCGAGTCAGCTCAATATCCAATTTAACATCTAAATCAACCTTTCCCTCTTCGGCTGTTCGCTTCACTTTCTGCTGATCAACTTCTCACACAAACAGTTCAGGTTCATTTTACATTACAAACAAATATACTTAAATACAATAAAGTATTGTGTTATCACAGAGTCAGCAGTTACTTGTGTCCCGTTTTTTACGTTTTTGAACTTTGTTTTGCAGTCCAACTACTGTACTTCGACAAACTTTGTCCTCTTTTAGCCGTTCATGTAGCGAAATGTCCTGTGGAAATACACAGAGATCAATAAATATTCATCCTTTTAAAGTCAGCTTCAGCATATTTAATCAATTTATTCTTTTTTGCTTCTTTAACCAGCTTTTTGCTACATTTAGCTTTTAGCCTGTGTTTTGCTACTTTCAGCTTCTGGCTAGCTTTTTACCACTATGAGCTATTTTTTTTAGCAAAGTTTTAGCTCCCTTTGCTACTTTCAGCTTCTTGCTAGCCATTTGCTTCTTTTTGCTAGCATTTAGCTACTTTAGGTTTTTAGTCTTTTACTACTTTTTTTAATTTAAATTCTTTATCAAGTATTTTACTTTTAGCTAGCCTTTTGCTGTTTTTAGCAAACCCTTTGTTTCTTTTAGCTAGCATTTTGGTGATTTTAAGTTCCATTTTGTACTTTTAGCTTTTACTTTCAGATTGGAATTTGCATCGTTCAACTTTTATTCGTTTGTTACTTGTGCCGTTTAGTTAACCTTTTACTACTTTTAGCTTTTAGCTAACCTTTTGATACATTTAGCTAGCTTTTGATACATTTAGCTAACCTTTTGATACATTTAGCTAGCTTTTGCTGCTCTTTGCAAACCCTTTGCTGGTTTTAGCACTATGCTACTTTAACATAGCATTAAGCTTTTCGAAACTATAGTGGGTTGTTGCTTTAAGCTTTTTTTTAGTTAGCTAAGCTTTTGCTACATCTAACTTTTAGGTAGCATTAGTTACATTTATCTAGCATTTAAGCTTTTAACAAGTGTTTCTTTTAGTCAGAGTCAGAGAGTCTTTATTGTCATTTGCACTGCATGTGGTACATGTGATGAAAACGAGATTATGTACACAGGGTCCCAGTTACATCCTACATCAAAAAGTGAGAGGAAAAACATTAATAACATCTAGGATCTGACTATGGAGGAACATCAACTAGAAATACACTAAGCACTAATGTAATAGAAAAACATCATTATAAACAGCAGCACGAACACGAGTCTGTATGAGCAGATGGTCACAGCAACAAGAAAACAGATCAGCATCAGCATGATGTGATATTTTGCAGTGATTATTCTTATTATTTATTTATTCATGAGTCTAACAGCCTCAGGGTAGAAGCTGTTCCTCAGTCTAGTGGTTCTACATTTGATGCTTCTCAGCCTCCGTCCTGAGGGGAGTGGGGCAAAGAGTGTGTGTGCTGGATGAGTGAGGTCTTTCATGATGCAGGTGGCTCTTTTCCTGCATCTGGAGGTGTAAATGTCTGTGATGGTGGGGAGACTGACTCCACTCTAACAACTCAATTTTAGCTTCTTCAGCACATTTTAGCTGTCGTTCAGAGATCAGCACATGGCATTTAAAATAAATAAAACTCTGCTTCTTGTCTGATTCATTTCAATAATTCCAAGTTCTTTAAAATTATTTGGACTCGGGTAATCTGTTTTTGTCGTGCTCCTGCAGTCAGCTCAGAATAAACAAATAAAAACAACTAAACAGCAAGTTAGCGACACACCTCTCTGGAACTATTTCCCTGAAAGGAACAGTTCAGCGACAGGACGGCGTTTGTGCACTCCGGTCAACACGTTTGCATTTCAAAGTGTTAAATGAAGCCTTGTGGCCGGGAGGTCAGTGATGGGGTGGGAAGGGTCAGCTGCTAATGAGTGACCAGCTCCGCATGGAGAACAGGAAGTCAGCGTATCTGATGGGAGATAACTGAGTGAAGGTCTGACGGATGAGCCTCACAGGTCTGAAGGAACATCTATGAACTTTAAATAAAAAGAACGTCAGTTTATTCTTCGATGGATGTTTGGGAACGATCTCAACGGGAGTTGCCTGGTTAAATAAAGGTTAATAAATAAAAGTTAGCTTCAGTAGCTAACTGTCCTTTGTGAGGAAGAGGAGGGCACGGTGCACCTTCACAGCTCCTCAGGGAATTTGAAATCCTAATCTCCCAACCCCCTTTCCTAATTTTTGTCCCACACAAAAGCCAGAACACAAGCTGAACCCCCACCAGCACCACCTCCTGTGTTTCTCCATCCTGACTTTTTGTTTGCAGACTTATCATTTACTGAAGCCCAGCGTGAGCGGCCATTGTTTCTGGACAAGGCATTATTCTCTAACCTGGTTCTGGTTTTCAGACCAGCAGCTGTTTGTAAAGATAGAAACGAGAAAGTTTTCTTGTTTCCGGTATACGAACATTATTATTATTATTGTTTTTCTCTTGCATTTGTTGTTGGATGTAACTGGGACCCTGTGTACATAATCTCGTTTTCAACACATGTACTACATTTGGTGCAAATGACAATAAATTCTCTCTGACTCTGACTCTGATTTCTTTGGCATCTTAAACGCTCTTGATCTTATCTCTTTGTCTTTTCTCAAACCGATTCCACAACATGACCATGAAGACGGTTCATTAATCACCAAGCGGAGCAGCCATGTCTTTTTACACAACCAGAAACGGTGCAGTGCAAATCAACGACGTTAACGTTGAACACTGTGGACTGTTTTTGTGTTTGACTTTCTTGTGTTTGGCTGGTAGCACGCCGCTCGTCATCACCATGTCACTCAATTTAAGCTGCGATGCCGGCCAAAGCCAGTCATGCTCTGCAACAAGTGGAGAAATCTGCTCTCGCTCACGTCATTGTGAAACTGCAGTGCTGAACTCGTAAGAAGCTCCACCCCCTTCCCACAACACTGGACCAAATTCTCACGGAGGTCTCCATTGCCCCAAGTCACAACAGAAGTTGTCTCAGGGCACTGGACAGAAACATTCATATGTAAAAAATAAGTACAGGTAGTCCTCGACTTACGACGCCCTCGATTTACGATGTTTCGGACTTACGTCACGCATCTCATAAAATATATATATATATATATACCGGTATATTTAAAGAGCGGCTCACCTCACTGTGAAACGGTAACCCCGCCCCAAGACGAAATTCAAAAAATGCAACAAAGTGGGAGTGTCAACAAAGGAGGGGGAGGTGGGTGGGGGTTGAGCGAGGAGGTGTGGCCAGGACGAGAGACCGTTATTGTTTCTAAATGTTAAAATTACATTAGTAATAAACAACAAGCAACAACAAAGAATAATTATGTACTCACCCGATCTATCCAAAACAAAAGGCATGAAAAAAAAATATATATACAGTATTTTCTGGTGTATAGGTCGCACCTGTGTATAGGTCGCATTGTCCATTGCGGCCGTGGTGTAGTGGTAATGGCAGTCGTCTCCCGATCGGAAAGTTGGCGGTTCGACTCCCGGGACCCACACCATGTGTCGTTGTGTCCTTGGGCAAGACACTTAACCCTGAGTTGCTCCCGGTAGGACTGGAAAGCACCTTGCATGGTAGTCTGCCGCCACCGGTTTATGAATGTGTGTAGCATTCAATATATGTGTAGCACTTTGAGATTTTCAGTAATGAAAAGTGCGTTATAAATTGAATTATTATTATTATTATTATTAATTATTATTATTATTATAATTATCACCAATAGATTGGAAAAATCCCTAGATAGGTTGCACTGGTGTATAGGTCGCACCTACGTTTAGCTCTGCTGCAAATGTCTGCCACAGGAGCGCACAGCAAGGCTTTTAAGAAGATTAACACTTAAAAACAATTATTTGTTTGATAAAAATTATAGCAAATATGTGTCTGAGCTGAACTTTTCCTTAATAAATGAACGTAATTGTGAAATGAGCTGGATTTAAAAATTTGTTTAGCCGAAAGTGATAACAAGCCATATATAGGTCGCACCTGAGTATAGGTCGCAGGCCTTAAAAAAAAAACCCCCATAAAAATCTGCGACCTATACACCGGAAAATACGGTATATTAAAAGATATGCCATGACCTGGATTTGAACCTGGGTCTGTCAGATCCCAAACCCGCACCTACACCATTGCCCTATCGTAGCATCTATGCCTTACTTGTCCATCGTAATATAAGAAAACAAATACAACCAAATAGTGTCGATGGCGTGAAAAGTATTCCTAAAATAAATAAGTTAAAATATACAAATAACTAGTGCCATTCCAAAACCTATAATATGCTTTTTGTTGCAGTACTTTTGCTGCGTGCAATGTACCACTTCCATATAAGGTATGAACTGCAGCGCGGACCTTCCATCTCTGCAGGGGATTGGCTCTGCTTGAACCACTTTCGTGACGTCAGACTGAGAAAATACGTCACAGTGCGAATCCTAGACCAATAAGAAAATTAAGGTGCAATTCTTCTGTTCAACCCATAGGGCTACTGTAAACACGTTTTTAGACCAAATATTGCCGATTTAAACTAATACGCACAAATTTATGAATATGCTATACAACATTCTGGACACATTCTAGGGAGTTTATCAGCTAAAAAAGTTAATTTTGAGTTTAGCCCCTCTGTTGCTGTGTTCATCTGTGACCATCTGCTCATAAAGACTCATGTTCGTGCTGCTGTTTGTAATGATGTTTTTCTATTACTCTAGGGCTTAGTGTATTACTAGTTGATGTTTTTCTTAGTTCATATCCTAGATGTTATTACTGTTTTTCTCTTACATTTTGTTGTTGGATGTAACTGGGACCCTGTGTACATAATCTCATTTCATCACATGTACTACATGCGGTGCAAATGACAATAAAGACTCTGACTCTGACTTTAAATAAATAAATAAATAAATAAATGTACAATACTGTACTTGCTTGTCCAAGCACTTAGCCTAGCAGAACCAGGCTCAGGACAAGCGGCCATCTGCTTCGACCGGCTGGGTTTGAGAGGAACAGATACACAATGGCAGGTCAAGAATCACATGTTAAGATAGAAATAGTATCAAATGTATGATCAAATCTCTTCTATCAGACATTTTTAGTAAAGAGAGCACAGCGTTTGACATTTACCAATTTGTAACAAAGACACTGTTTTCAAAAGAAAGTGCACAATACCAGAATTTAGGAAACATGTTTCAACATTGGCTGGCCGGGGCGCGGTTCACCCTTCTGGCCGGCACAGCCATCAAGAGCCGCCTCTGACTCCAGACGTAGGCCCGTCACAATAACAAATTTGCTGGGCGATTAAATGTCTCAGAAATTATTGCGATAAACGATAATATTGTTTTAAATTTTGGCCGTAATTAGTAATTATTGTCAAATTTAAGAAGAAATGTTGGTAAATTTTTCTGTGAAGTACCTTTTTGACCTCTAGATGGCAGTATACGACTGTTTGAACCGTAGGATGGATAGTGAGGGAGCGAGCAGCGTGTCTCTTAAAGAAAAATAGGAGGGAGGCCCCTTGACGTGGCATGGCCATGGGCTGTCTCTCCTTCCTGTTATTGGGTTCTCAAATTGGAAGATGCTCAGTGTGGTTTGAGCTCTTTAGCATTTGTCACACAAAGTTTTTAATAAAAAAATCAGTAAACAAGTTCTCAGCTTCTGTTTGCAGAGAAAAACTTTTTACACAAAGGCACAGGTTTCAACCAGGAATTTTGGAGCTTTGACAAGACAGAGGTTTTTCCCCTGAGGTTGGCCTGTTAACGGTCCAAAAACGCCGTTTTGGACGGTTAAAGTGGACTTTAAAGAGAAACGAGAAAGGGAGGGGACAGAGAAGAGCATTGTAGTTGAGCCTCTTGTCTTCCAGTGTCTTCAGTAGAAAGAGAGACACATGAAGAAATGATAAAGCCGATAAATGAAAATGAGGTTGATCATTTTCATTCATCAATTGATTTATTGTTTATCGCGATATATCCACGCTGTTCCTTTCGTCCACAACAGCTGTTCTTAACCATTTGACCATCTCTGTATGTTTTGTGGGAAAACAGCCTCGGACAGTTGCTCCTTAGCGCACCAGCTGAAGTGTACCGTATTCGCCGTTGTATTATGCGCTCCGGTCTATAATACGCTTTGACCAATTATTGGAAATAAACCAGTAAAAAAAAAACGTACATAATACGCTTCAGTGTTTAATACGCATCTATTATGCGTCACCGCTACGCGACGCCTCAGCGCCTCATTTGCCCTGCTTAAAATGGCGGCGACAGAAGCGAGCGAGTATGAAGAACTTCACAAGGAAACACGGTAAAAACTATTATTTCTTTGTGAGAAAAAATATATTTCTTAGCTGACTTTATAGCACACGGTCTCCTGAGCTTAACTAAATGTGAAATCAGCTGGATTTAAAAATCCGCGGTGTGGTTTATGAGTTACGGTATCTTGCTAACAAAAACAGCTAACCTCACAGCTAATAGCAGCTACATCCAGAGCAGGGGGCGGGCAGCGACAGAGTCAGTCTGACCAGAGGAGGCTTTTTTCGGACACATGAGCTAGAAACGGTCTGGAAGTGGCCCTCCTCTTCCTCTTCGCTCTCTGAGTCCTCTGCTGCTGCCCATAGCGCCCATAGCGGCCGAAACTGGTACTGCACCATTTTTGCCCAAAATGAAAAACGGCGAATCAGAGCGAAAAATGGGTCTAAAAATATGGGAAAAAATCCATAGATAATACGCTTCGGTGTATAATACGCAGGACATTTAAATGAGCAAAAAAAAACGTGTATTATACACCGACGAATACGGTAATGACACCAAAGAAGCTCACCCGCTTTTCCTCATAAACACGTCTACAACAAAGTTCTGAGCAGTTACACAACAGTTCACTGAGAGGTTCTATCCAGACTTTGTGTGGAGAATGGGCACTCGGAGCTCTACGGAGAACAAAATTACATAATTTTAGTCACCCAGTTACATCAGCGAGAGCAGATTTCCTCATTTTAGAGTTCGAGTCCAGCTTGACCCTTTCTTATATTTCCAAAAAATATGAAAATAGCCAAAGTAATCCCTCTTTTTAAGAATGGTGAGAAATGTGTTAAATAATTATAGACCAATATCATTGTTACCACAGTTTTTGAAGATTTTGGAGAAGTTATTTGCAATCAGATTGGATGGATTTATCAATAAACAGAATATATTAAGTAACAGTCAATATGGATTTAGATCAAATACTTCAACATCAACATGGCCCGAGTGGGCCATGTTTCGCGCCTCTATTGTCGAGGCAGCTTATCGGAGTTGTGGCCGCAAGGTTGTTGGTGCCTGTCGTGGTGGCAACCCTCGAACCCGGTGGTGGACACCGGCGGTGAGGGATGCTGTCAAGCTGAAGAAGGAGTCCTATTGGGCCTTTTTGGCCTGTGGGACCCCGGAAGCAGCAGATAGGTACCGGCAGTCCAAGCGGCATGCGGCTCGGGTGGTTGCTGAGGCAAAAACTCGGGCGTGGGAGGAGTTCGGAGAGGCCATGGAGAATGACTTCCGTACGGCTTCGAGGCGATTCTGGTCCACCATCCGGCGTCTCAGGGGGGGAAAGCGGTACGCGACCAACACCATTTATGGTGGGGATGGCGTGCTGTTGACCTCAACTCGGGATGTTGTGAGTCGGTGGGCGGAATACTTCGAAGACCTCCTCAATCCTACTGGCACGTCTTCCACTGAGGAAGCGGAGCCTGGGGACTTTGGATCGGGCTCTCCAATCTCTGGTGCGGAGGTCGCCGAGGTGGTTAAAAAGCTCCGCGGTGGCAAGGCTCCGGGGGTGGATGAGATTCGTCCTGAGTTCCTTAGGGCTCTGGATGTTGTGGGGTTGTGTTGGCTTACGCGACTCTGCAATATCGCGTGGACATCGGGGGCAGTTCCCTTGGATTGGCAGACTGGGGTGGTGGTTCCCCTATTCAAAAAGGGGGACCGTAGGGTGTGTTCCAACTATAGAGGGATCACACTCTTAAGCCTCCCTGGTAAGGTCTATTCAGGGGTTCTGGAGAGGAGGGTCCGTCGGATAGTCGAACCTCGGATTCAGGAGGAGCAGTGTGGTTTTCGTCCTGGTCGTGGAACACTAGACCAGCTCTACACCCTCAGCAGGGTCCTGGAGGGTGCGTGGGAGTTTGCCCAACCAGTTTACATGTGCTTTGTAGACTTGGAAAAGGCATTCGACCGCGTCCCTCGGGGGGTTCTGTGGGGGGTACTCCGGGAGTATGGGGTACCAGGCCCATTGATATGGGCTGTTAGGTCCCTGTACGACCGGTGTCAGAGCTTGGTCCGCATTGCCGGCAGTAAGTCAGGCTCGTTTCCGGTGAGAGTTGGACTCCGCCAAGGTTGCCCTTTGTCACCGATTCTGTTCATAACTTTTATGGACAGAATTTCTAGGCGCAGCCAAGGTGTTGAGAGGATCCGTTTTGGTGGCCTTAGAATCGCTTCTCTGTTTTTTGCAGATGATGTGGTCCTATTGGCTTCATCAGCTCGTGATCTACAGCTTTCACTGGAGCGGTTTGCAGCTGAATGCGATGCGGCCGGGATGAGGATCAGTTCCTCCAAATCCGAGGCCATGGTCTTGAGCCGGAAAAGGGTAGCATGCCCTCTCCGGGTCGGGGAGGAGGTCCTGCCCCAAGTGGAGGAGTTTAAGTATCTCGGGATCTTGTTCACGAATGAGGGAAAACTGGAGCGTGAGATCGATAGGCGGATAGGTGCAGCGTCCGCAGTGAAGCGGGCGCTGTACCGGTCTGTCGTGGTGAAGAGAGAGCTGAGTCAAAAGGCAAAGCTCTCAATTTACCGATCGATCTACGTTCCCACCCTCATCTATGGTCATGAGCTTTGGGTTATGACCGAAAGAACAAGATCTCGGATACAAGCGGCTGAAATGAGTTTTCTCCGCAGGGTGGCTGGACTCTCCCTTAGAGATAGGGTGAGAAGCTCAGTCATCCGGGAGGGACTCGGAGTAGAGCCGCTGCTTCTCCACATCGAGAGGAGCCAGTTGAGGTGGCTCGGGCATCTGGTTAGGATGCCTCCTGGACGCCTCCCTGGTGAGGTGTTCCGGGCATGTCCCACCGGGAGGAGACCCAGAGGAAGACCCAGGATACGCTGGAGGGACTATGTTTCTCGGCTGGCCTGGGAACGCCTTGGGATTCCCCCAGAGGAGCTGCTCCAAGTGGCTGGGGAGAGGGAAGTCTGGGCCTCCCTACTTAGGCTGCTACCCCCGCGACCCGACACCGGATAAGCGGAAGAAAATGGATGGATGGATGGACTTCAACATCAATGGCTCTTATTGAATTATTGGAAAAAATAACAACTGCTGTTGACCAGAAAAAGTGTTGCATTAGTATTTATATTGATCTAAAGAATGCATTTGATACTATTGACCCCAAAATTCTTCTTGAGAAGCTGTATAGTATGCACTGCAGTGGGTAGATAGTTACTGTACTTGAAAGAAATAAAACAATTTGTTCAGATAAATGATGTACGATCTGAACTTTGTAACATGTGGAGTGCAGCAGGGTTCTGTACTTGGACCCAAGTTATTTAATTTATATGTGAATGACTTGGTAAATGTGTCAGAACTTTTTTTATGTGTTTTATTTGCTGATGACACAACATTTTTTTGTTTGGGTAAAGACATAGAATGACTGTTGGAAATGATACAGACAGAATTTGTAAAATTACAAAATTGGTTTCACCTTAATAAATTATCATTACCGTAAATTTGGAAAAAAACATTTGACATGATATTCAGCAATAGTAAAAGGAATATTGATGCACCATTTACAGTAGATGGAATTGAGATTTGTAGAGTTAGTGAGGTGAAGTTTCTGGGTGTCATCATTGATGAAAAATTAACATGGAAACCTCACATAAACAATTTAAGAAAAAAAATATCCAAATCAATAGCAATACTGTATAAAGCAAGGGAACTATTAAATGACAAAGCATTGTTCATGTTATATAATGCAATAATTGTTCCACATTTAATTTACTGCATTGAAGTCTGGGCATAGGCATGTAAAACGATTACAAATCCTATTTTTATTTTACAAAAAAGAGCAGTAAGAATTATTACCAGAAAAAAAAAAATCCATCAAACATGTTGTTTCATAAACTAAAGATATTGAAGTTCTATGACTTGGTTGATTGTAGCATTTTGCTATTTATGTATAGGGCTCATAAAAAGATATTGCCTAAATATACAAGTACATTTTGTTAAAAGGGAGAGTACTTATTTTCTTAAAGGGACAGAAATGTTTGTGAAGACTTGTTTTCGTACCAGTTTGAAGGAGCAGTGTACAATAATTCAGGGAATAAGATTGTGGAATGGTCCGGAAGAAAATGTTAAAACAGCTAGATCTCGGTATGTATTTAAGAGATTGTTAAAAGTGATTTTTTTTTTATGAATATGAAAAACTAACATAAGAATTTATATGAATGGTTGTTTGAGTTGATGTAGTCTTTAATTTGGTGATGTAGTTAACTTTGTTCTTTGGTAAATTATTGTTATATTTCGGTAAAAGATTATTCTTCATCTGCTGCCTTTCTTTTTATTTTGAATGTATGTTTTTATTTTTTGAGTTGTTGTCTTGATTTTAATGAAATGAATACATTTCAATAAATAAATAAATATTGACCATGATGGCTCCATAGCATCCTCACTGGGTGGATCAGAGGTGTAACAGTGGAGACTTCAACCCCTTGTTGATCCTCAACAACTAAAGATGGGTTTACCGTATTTTCCGCCTGATAAGTCTCACCTCTCGATAAGTCGCATTGTCCAATTATTGGCAATAAATTGGAAAATCCATAAACATGTTGCACCTCTATTTAAGTCGCATCTATTATGCGTCACCGCTGACAACCCGAAATGTGGACCGGTGGTTAGCTCTGATGCAAATGGCTGCCACACGGAAGGACTTTAACAAGATTAACACGGTAAAAACAATTATTTGTTTGCTGAAAATTATAGCAAAGATGTGTCTTAGCTGAACTTTTCCTTAATAAATGCACGTCAAATCCGCTGGATTTAAAAAGTAGTTTCGCTAGTGCACCCACACGAGTGGGACAGCAGCATTTTCTTTATAATTTAGCAAGATAAACACTTTAAAATATACCGGTATATTTGTTAGCTGACATTAGCAAAAGTGTTTCTGAGCTTAACCGTTCCTTAATAAATTCACGAAATGGTCAAATCTGCTGGATTTAAATTGTTTCGCTTTGACGTCTTCCAAACAGTCACGTGCGCTGCGAAAATGAATTATAAATAAATCAAATTTTATCTCAAATGTCTCATACAGCTAACAGTTTGTAAATGTCCACCCAGTGATTACTTTCTGTAAGTTTCAACAAAATCTGTCTTGTGGTTCAGTAGTTCATACCTCCAGAGCAGGAGGCCGGTCAGCGACAGAGTGAGTCCGACCAGAGGAGGCTGCCGTCAGACACGTGAGGTGGGAACGGTTGGTGGACCCTAGCGGCTGAAAGTGGTACTGCACCATTTTTAGCCAAAATGAAAAACGGTCATATCTCAGCCAAAAATTGGTCTAAAAATATGGGAAAAAAATCCATAAACATGTCGCATCGCTCTATAAGTCGCAGGGCATGCAAATTTGGCAAAAAGGTGCGACTTATAGACAGGAAAATACGGTACTCTCTTCCATGGAGATGATCTGCCGGGCAGTGTAGAGTCGACCCACTCCTCATTGGTCAGCCGGTGATACTTTGTAGAAGAGACCATGTATGGAGTCGTGAGACCTTTTACTCAACTCGGAGAAGTTCCAACCAAACTTATTTTGTTTTGGTTGGAGTTGTTCCCCAAACAAAAGGACCGACTGTGAAGGTAACGGACTGTGAAAGGCAGCCCAGTACAGATGTGGGAGTCACGAGGTCACAGCTGTTGGCAGTCACCTGAGGGAGGTGTTGAGGTTAAAACGCTTCCCTCTCTCCAGCTGCAGCTCCTCTGACCCAAACAGTCGGGGATGGGGCCTCGGGGCCTTTGTGGAAACAAGCTGACAGGAAAGGTAAACACCAAGGTGTGGAAAGAAACGCTCTTCTCATCACCCACACTGCCTCAGCACGGCTAGCCCTGATTCAAAATGGCCACCACAGCTAACCAGCCTCATCACTGAAGTGGCTCGAGCGCAGACCGTTTTACAGGGAATCAGATCAAACAGCGTGAGGACTTAATAGAGCACTGCTTTCATTTACAAGTGTTGAGATCATAGATAAAGAACAAACCTGCCAATGAAAGGACAATAAATAAGAATGACAAATGTATTTAGAAGCATTTAGGAAACTAAACATTACAGTTACTTGTTCCTTTTTTAGCACTTTTCAGAGAAGATTGGGTTCATTATTTTAAGTGGTGCAATACTTTGATAACTTTGAGCTCGCACTTGTTAATTAAAAATGAAGTCTGTGGTTCAACCTGAATAAGAACTCAAGGTCACTGAGATGTCCAATCTGTGACCTTCTCATGGAAGTTCCTCTACCGCCCTCTGCTGGTGGGTCACCTCATGTTCCTCATCTTGTCAGTTCCAGCATCATGTAGCAGACCTGCAGCACCAGAACATCCTTGCAAATTAATTTAAATCACTAAAACTCAAAACAAATTAAAAAAAAGCAGTACATTAAATAATCACATGAGTGAGTTTTTGCCTGTAATGTGATGGTTTAAGAGCTGGAGGGCATTTTATTGTTTGGTTGAGCTCATAGCTCACGTGAAATCAGTACTTGTTCATCAGATTCTCTGGGTTAACTGAAAAGAACAACTTAGAAATGAAATGGAACATGAAACAATGGCTACTGAGCAGATGAAACTTGGTGTTCATTTTGAATAAAGATGTCTTGAGACATTTTTGTTCATATTACTTGATTTTAACTCTCTACAGCATCATTTTGACACCTGTAAGAGACAACAAAATGAAGTGCTCAGCCTAGAAAACAGTGTTGCAAACAGTGTGCATTGAAATAGGTCATGATTTTCAAAATAGTCCTCTCAAAATGTTTCTGGAACGGAACTTAATAGAGTATAAAAAAAAAACAATAAAAAAAAAACAATTCAGTGATAAATTTTTTTATTTTTTTTCCTCACAATTTTGAGTGTGAATGCTGCATACTGACATGTATGCTAACAGTCTGCGTGCTGACATTCTTTTTTTTTATAGAAAGATAGGAAAGACAGATAAGACTACAAAACAAATATCCACAAAAAAAAGCACAAGGCAAACACACCCAACCGCCGTCTGCAATCCTGCAAAGTACATAACAGAACACAGCAACAAAACATACATGCATAAAAGACACATAATATCCATGACTTTGCAGTAGATTACTATAAATATATATACCCATATACACAATATA
>JBBPBX010007805.1:14782-29709 GCA_038048925.1 Garcialebias charrua | reverse complement strand
TATACATACATATACATTCATATTCAGTCACATACCCATCTACATATCTACATATGATATCTACATATACATCCCTGCATCTATTTGTGTGTGGTTGTGAGCATGCATAAATGAATAAGGCTTCTCTAATAGAACATTCAATAGCGACCGTGAAGCATCAGAGATCCGCCCCCCAAGACCCGAGGCAGACAAAGGAGGGACCAGAGCCCAAGACCCCAAGAGGGACCCCGAGCGCAGAGCCCCCAGGGCCACCCAAGCAGGACGAACCACTCACCCACCCCCCAGATCCGACCATAGGGGAGAACTGGAAGACTCCCACCAGTGACCACACACAATGACCCCCCTGGGGCCAACCGCGACAAACTCACAGTCACAGGCCTCCGCCGGAACCCGCTGCACCGACGTAGCCCTAGGCCTAGGCACCAAGGCCCAGGCACTGGGGACGCCCACCCCTCAGGCCCAGACCCGACAGGACCAGAGGACCCGAGCCCCACCAGGCACCCACCAGGCCGAGCCAACATACGACCAAGCGGACACCGAGGGCTCCAAGCGCGCCGGCAGGCAAAGGCATACCCCGCCAGGGGGCCACGTGGCAGGAATACGAAACCAAGTGGCCTCGGATGTGTCAGAGAGGGGGCACTCTAGCCGTTTTCGCATTGCATGGCCCTCCCCAGTCCGGCTCGTCTCTGGTTAGCCCAGAGCCAGCCCTGGCCCGCCGCCGTTCATTACGCATTATGTGGAGAGCAAGCCTTGAAGTGGGTGGGGTGTTCACTTGACGTGGGTGGAGTGTTCTTGTGTGCGCGCTTACAGTGTTTTAAGAGCGGACACGCCGCTAAAAAATGTTTGTTAGCTGAATATATATATTAGTGTTTCTGAGTTAAATTTTTGTTAATGACTGATTACAATTCAGCTTATGTTAGGACGTAAATAACACGAAGCGCGCACCCATAGCCTACAGAGCATTTCCGCCTTTCAGCGCGAATGCTGAAGTTCTATAAAATATAACTAATATTCTCTAACTCTTGCGCGTAGCCAGGGTTTTAAAATATAACTGATAATCTCTAAATCCTGTGCGCGCCAGAATTTTACAAGCGGCAAATCCTTCATAGGAAAGGTTGACTCCAAAAAAACTAATAAGCTGCCGTGGCTGAGTGGAATAAGCTCTCGGCTTTAAGCTCATGTTTTATCTTGACCCGTAGGCTACGAGTTTGAATCTCAGCTGGGTCAAGTTATTTTACGTTTGTCTTTTATTGGAGAAAATAAAAAGAAGTAGTTTGTGTTAACATAACACAAACTGTGTTAACATAACACAAACTACTTCTTTTTATTTTCTCCAATAAAAGACAAACGTAAAATAACTTGACCCAGCTGAGATTCAAACTCGTAGCCTACGGGTCAAGATAAAACATGAGCTTAAAGCCGAGAGCTTATTCCACTCAGCCACGGCAGCTTATTAGTTTTTTTGGAGTCAACCTTTCCTATGAAGGATTTGCCGCTTGTAAAATTCTGGCGCGCACAGGATTTAGAGATTATCAGTTATATTTTAAAACCCTGGCTACGCGCAAGAGTTAGAGAATATTAGTTATATTTTATAGAACTTCAGCATTCGCGCTGAAAGGCGGAAATGCTCTGTAGGCTATGGGTGCGCGCTTCGTGTTATTTACGTCCTAACATAAGCTGAATTGTAATCAGTCATTAACAAAAATTTAACTCAGAAACACTAATTCAGCTAACAATTATTTTAGGGGTTTCTGTAGTTAAATATTAATGAAATCAGCTCGCGCTGAGGTTGTTGTTTGAATGAGTCCCGCCCCTGCTGCAAACAACGAATCAAATGTGAGCAGTACATGACGTCAAACTGGGTCCGTGGGGCTCGGCCCGATAAGAACCACGGTGGAGATGGTTCCAAAACGAGGGCGGATCCCGGGCGGAAAAGGAAAATGCGAACACGCCGAACCCGGGTTAGAAGCAGGGTGGAGCCGGGGAGAGCCGGAGAGGGCCGTGCAGTGCGAAAACGGCTTCTGTGTCCCAGCCTGACAAATAGACATTCATACACAGACACAATCACACAGACCCACCCTCATCTACACCCTCACTCACTCAAGGACATACAATAACGACACATTCCATTCATACTCCCGATACACACTCTATACCCCCCAGGTCCAAGACATGTATCTGCCCCCTACATGGGGCAGCCCACACCCAAACCCAGGAGGTAGGCCCATTCATTCTGGGGTGGAGAGGAGCCGACATCCAAGATCCGGCCCAACCCGCACCCAGCCGACAGAACACCCGAGCCCAAGCAACCCCAGTGAGAGCGCCTCGCCAGCCCCGCCCACGGCAAACCCCCAGGCCCAGAACCTCCCCTTAGTCCAGGACAACACCCGACAGCCTGCCACTTTACCAGACCCCACACCTGGAATGGCCGCCAGGGAACCAGGGGGTGAAAAAAAAGTGTGTCGGGGTCTAATGCGTGCTGACATTCTGTATGCTGACAGTCTGTATGCTGACAGTCTGTATGCTGACAGTCTGTATGCTGACATTCTGTATGCTGACAGTCTGTGTGCTGACAATCTGTATGCTGACAGTCTGTATGCTGACAGCCTGTATGCTGACAGTCTATGTGCTGACAATCTGTGTGCTGACAGTCTGTATGCTGACAGCCTGTATGCTGACAGTCTGTGTGCTGACAATCTGTATGCTGACAGTCTGTATGCTGACAGTCTGTATGCTGACAGTCTGTATGCTGACATTCTGTATGCTGACAGTCTGTGTGCTGACAGTCTGTATGCTGACAGTCTGTATGCTGACAGTCTGTGTGCTGACAATCTGTATGCTGACAGTCTGTATGCTGACAGTCTGTATGCTGACAGTCTGTGTGCTGACAATCTGTATGCTGACAGTCTGTATGCTGACAGTCTGTATGCTGACAGTCTGTATGCTGACATCTGTATGCTGACAGTCTGTGTGCTGACAGTCTGTATGCTGACAGTCTGTATGCTGACAGTCTGTGTGCTGACAGTCTGTATGCTGACAGTCTGTATGCTGACAGTCTGTGTGCTGACAGTCTGTATGCTGACAGTCTGTATGCTGACAGTCTGTATGCTGACAGTCTGTCTGACATCTGTATGCTGACAGTCTGTATGCTGACAGTCTGTGTGCTGACAGTCTGTATGCTGACAGTCTGTATGCTGACAGTCTGTATGCTGACAGTCTGTATGCTGACAGTCTGTGTGCTGACAGTCTGTGTGCTGACAGTCTGTATGCTGACAGTCTGTGTGCTGACAGTCTGTGTGCTGACAGTCTGTATGCTGACAGTCTGTATGCTGACAGTCTGTATGCTGACAGTCTGTATGCTGACAGTCTGTATGCTGACAGTCTGTGTGCTGACAGTCTGTATGCTGACAGTCTGTATGCTGACAGTCTGTATGCTGACAGTCTGTATGCTGACAGTCTGTATGCTGACAGTCTGTGTGCTGACAGTCTGTATGCTGACAGTCTGTATGCTGACAGTCTGTATGCTGACAGTCTGTGTGCTGACAGTCTGTATGCTGACAGTCTGTATGCTGACAGTCTGTATGCTGACAGTCTGTATGCTGACAGTCTGTATGCTGACAGTCTGTGTGCTGACAGTCTGTATGCTGACAGTCTGTATGCTGACAGTCTGTGTGCTGACAGTCTGTATGCTGACAGTCTGTATGCTGACAGTCTGTGTGCTGACAGTCTGTATGCTGACAGTCTGTATGCTGACATTCTGTATGCTGACAGTCTGTGTGCTGACAGTCTGCGTGCTGACAGTCTGTATGCTGACAGTCTGTGTGCTGACAGTCTGTATGCTGACAGTCTGTATGCTGACATTCTGTATGCTGACAGTCTGTGTGCTGACAGTCTGTATGCTGACAGTCTGCATGCTGACAGTCTGTGTGCTGACAGTCTGTGTGCTGACAGTCTGTATGCTGACATTCTGTATGCTGACAGTCTGCATGCTGACAGTCTGTATACTTACAGTCTGCGTGCTGACAGTCTGTATGCTGACAGTCTGTGTGCTGACAATCTGCATGCTGACAGTCTGCATGCTGACAGTCTGCATGCTGACAGTCTGTATGATAACAGTCTGTACAATGACACTCTGTATGCTGACAGTCTGCATGCTAACAGTCTGTATGCTGACAGTCTGCATGCTGACAGTCTGTATACTGACAGTCTGTATACTGACAGTCTGTATACTGACAGTCTGTATGCTGACAGTCTGCATGCTGACAGTCTGTACGTGGACAGTTTGTATGTTAACAGTCTGTATACTGACCGTCTGTGTGCAGACAGTCTGTATGTGGACAGTTCATATGTTGACAGTCTGTATGCTGACAGTCTGTGTGCTGACAGTCTGTATGCTGACAGTCTGTATGCTGACAGTTTGTGTGCTGACAGTCTGCATGCTGACAGTCTGTATGTTGTGGACAGTTCGTATGTTGACAGTCTGTATGCTGACAGTCTGTATGCTGACAGTCTGTATACTGACAGTCTGCGTGCTGATGTCTGTATGCTAGCAGTCTTATGCTAACAGTCTGCGTGCTAACAGTCTGTATGTGGACAGTTCATATGTTAACTGTCTGTATGCTGACAGTCTGCATGAAGGCAGTCTGTGTGCTAACAGTCTGTATAATGGTCTGTATGCTAACAGTATGTGTGCTGTCTGTACACTGACAGAGTCTGTACACTGACAGAGTCTGTACACTGATAGAGTCTGTACGCTGACAGTCTGTATGCTGACAGTCTGCATGCTGACAGTCTGTATACTGACAGTCTGCATGCTGACAGTCTGTATGTGGACAGTTCGTATGTTGACAGTCTGCATGCTGACAGTCTGTATAATGACAGTCTGCGTGCTGACGGTGTGTATGCTGACAGTCTGTATGCTAACAGTCTACGTGCAAACAGTCTTTATGTGGACAGTTTGTATGTTAACTGTCTGTACGCTGACAGTCTGTATGCTGACAGTCTGCATGAAGGCAGTCTGTGTGCTAACAGTCTGTATAATGGTTTGTATGCTAACAGTATGTGTGCTGTCTGTACACTGACACTCTGTATGCTGACAGTCTGTATACTGACAGTCTGTATACTGACAGTCTGTGTGCTGACAGTCTGTATGCTGACAGTCTGTACGCTGACAGTCTGTATGTGGACAGTTCGTATGTTCACAGTCTGTATGCTGAGTTGCTGACAGTCTGTAATCTGTGTGAGGATGGCACCGTATGGCACCATCAAGTGGGCATCTGTTGGTCTTGTCTGTTCCCCTTGTGATTTATTGGGCATCTGTTGGTCCTGTCTGTTCCCCTTGTGATTTATTAGTTTCCCTCCTGATTTTAGTCTCCATGTTTTAATTACTCTTAGTTGTAACCTCCAGTTCTGTCATCCTAATGTACTTCATGTTTCAGGTAGTTTTCCAGTTTTTGCTTTTAGTTAAACCTCCAGTTTAGTCTCTGTTTTATTAACTATTAGGTTAACCTCCAGTTCTGTCTGTTTAGTCTCTGTGTTTATGTTTCAGGTAGTTTCCCAGTTTTTGCTTTTAGTTAAACCTCCAGTTTAGTCTCTGTTTTATTTTCTATTAGCTTAACCTCCAGTCTTCCTAGTTTACTTTTCATGTTTCAGGTTTAGTCTTCCCAGTCCTGCTCTGTGTGTCTAGTTAATTGTCTCTAGTTAATTGTCCCCAGGTGTTTGTGATTTTGTCTTGTCTTGTCTGTGAGTATATAAGCCCTGTTCTGTGTCTCAGTGAGTGCAGCCGTATCGTTTGGTATTCCCAGCTCATGTAAGTGTTTTTGCTACACAGACTGCTTTATGATTTTTGTTGTCATTAAATACTCCTTCTTTGAAACTCCTGGCTCCCTGTGAGAGTTCTTGTCTGCAATTGGGTTCTGTCATGCCTACAAAACCTGACATGCTGTCAGTCTGCGTGCTGACAGTCTGTATGCTGACAGTCTGTATGCTGACACTCTGCATGAAGACAGTCTCTGTGCTAACAGTCTGTATGCTAACAGTATGTGTGCTGTCTGCACACTGACAGTCTGTACACTGGCAGTCTGTACGCTGACAGTTTGTATGTTAACTGTCTGTACGCTGACAGTCTGTATACTGACAGTTCGTATGTATGAAGGCAGTCTGTGTGCTAACAGTCTGTATAATGGTCTGTATGCTAACAGTATGTGTGCTGTCTGTACACTGACAGTCTGTATGCTGACAGTCTGTGTGCTGACAGTCTGTGTGCTGACAGTCTGTGTGCTGACAGTCTGTGTGCTGACAGTCTGTGTGCTGAGTCTGTGAGCTGACAGTCTGTATGTGGACAGTTCATATGTTGACAGTCTGTATGCTGACAGTCTGTATAAAGACAGTCTGTGTGCTAACAGTCTGTATTCTAGTCCGTACGCTAACATTCTCTGTGTTGTCTGTATGCGGCCAGTCTGTGTGCTGTTTGTATGCTGACAGTCTATATGAAGACAGTCTGTATGCTGACAGTCTTATGCTAATAGTCAGTATGGTGACACTCTGTATGCTAACAGTCTGTATGCTGACGGTCTGTGTGCTGTCTGTACAGCAATAGTCTGTATGCTGAAAGTCAGTATGAAGACAGTCTGTTTGCCAACAGTCTGTATTCTAGTTTGTATGCTAACAGTCTGTTTGCAAACAGTCTGCACGTCAACAGTCTGTATGCTAACAGTCTGTATGCTGACAGTCTGTATGCTGACAGTCTGCTAACAGTCTGTATTATAACAGTCTGTGTGCTGACAGTCTGTATGCGGACAGTCTGTTTGCTAACAGTCTACATACTAACAGTCTGTATGCTGAGTCTTTTTGCTAACAGCCTGTTTTCTAACAGTCTGTTTGCTAACAGTCTGTTTGCTAACAGTCTGCACGTTAACAGTCTGTATGCTAACCTAACAGTCTGTTTGTTAACAGTCTGCACGTTAACAGTCTGTATGCTAACAGTCTGCTAACAGTCTGTATTATAACAGTCTGTGTGCTGACAGTCTGTATGCTGACAGTCTGTGTGCTGACAGTCTGTATGTGTTGACAGTCTGTGTGCTGACAGTCTGTTTGCTAACAGTCTACATGCTAACAGTCTGTATGCTGTCTTTTTGCTAACAGTCTGTTTTCTAACAGTCTATATGCTAACACAGTCTGTTAACAGTTGTAACTTAATGATTTCAAGTGCAGCTTTTCACTCATTTCTTAAAAACATTCAAAAGTTTATAACTCGGTTCCTTGAAGGGATGCGCTGCCCTCTTTCAGTGCACGCTCAAAGATGTGTTGTGAATGACTCATTTACTACCACACTGAACATAAACTGTCAAACTGAATGGGCTACAACTATTTTTATGTTTGCTGAAGTTTATTTTCTGGCTCCTGTCCTGCTTTTATTTATTTATTTATTATTATTATTTAACTCCTATTAAAATCCTTAACTGAAAAAAAAAGGGATTTTTTTTTTGTGTTGTTGTTGTAGATTTCTACTTTTTTGACTTAAACATGTGGGATTTAAGGGTTATAACTTATACATACAGGAACTGAACACAAAACGAAACACTGAGCTGTCAGAATCTTACAGATTACCCACAAGGCCTGGCGCTTCACTTTGACCCATGTGTAGCAGGAGGGTCAAAGGTCAGGACATTTTGAAGTGTGAAAATGTTCTGTAGATACATGAACGGATCGGGATGCTCCAGGTTTCAGACCTAAGCTGTTCCGAGTGCGTCTTCGTGAAACCGTTTTGTTTTCCTCCTCCCTTCTGAGCGGCGCCTCCACCTCAACAGCGCGGGCCCGTCTGAGGTTTCTGTTTGGACTTTACCTGAGCCGTGGCTCCAGAACCTGAGCTCTCACGTTTGTGTTTTTAGCCCAGAACTGGAGTTTATTACAGTTTGTTAACAGCGAGACAACGTGGATTTGTTGGGACCAAAGGAAGACCAGCCATGGGAACTCTCGGGTCTGGGTGGTTCTGATAGCTGCAGAAGTGCTGAGTCATTCTGTGAATGCTGCTGAGTCAGAACTCTCTGTCCTGTTTATGGTTTCTTTTGCACGTTTCTTTGCAACCAAACATTTTCCACACAGTTTATTTTAACCATTTAGATTTAAATGTTAGGCTCAATCAGGAAGTTTTTTTTTTTAAATAACTTTTATACTTTTCAAAATATTGAACTTTATTAAAATAAAGCTCCTCTGACAAAATGTCTCTTCAGTCCCTTCAAAAAATTTTCTCTTTTAAATCTGCTTCAGCTGCTGCCTCTGGTTTTTGCTGCTTTTAGCTTCGGTTGCTATTCCACAACGTTTAGCTACTGTTTTGCTACATTTAGCTTTTTAATTACTGTTCTGTTCATTTTAACTTTTTTTCTGCTTTTAGTTTGTGTTTTGCTCATTTTAGCTTTTCTTGTGCTTTTTTTCCCTTTACATTAAAATCTCTGTTTTAGCTTCATCAGCCAACTTCACTTACAATAGATCACCCCCCCCCCACACACACATACAGTATTTTCCTGCCTATAAATCACAGTTTTTTTAAAACTAATTTTCATGTCCTGCGACTTATAGGGTGAAGCAACATATTTAGGGATTTCCCCCCCCATATTTTTAGACCAATTTTTGGCTGAGATATGACCGTTTCCATTCATTCAGACGAAAAAAATGGAGCAGTACCACTTTCGGCCGCTAGGGTCCACCGAGCGTTCCCAGCTCATGTGTCCGACAGAAGCCTCCTCTGCTCGGACTCACTTTGTCGCAGCACAGCCTCCTGCTCTCTGGAGCTTTGAACTACTGTTGCCTCAGTGTTTGTTAGCAAAATAGGTCAAGAACCACAAGACAGATTTTGATGAAACTTACAGAAAGTAATCACTGGATGGACATTTACAACGTATTAGCTTTAGGAGATGTTTGAGCAAAAATTAGATTTATTTACAATTTATTTTCGCAGCGCGCGACCGTTTGGAAGACCGTCAAAGTGAAACAATTTAAATCCAGCTGATTTGACCATTACGTGCATTTATTAAGGAAAAGTTAAGCTCAGGAACACTTTTACTATAATGTCAGCCAACAAATATATATTTTTAGGTGTTAATCTTGTTAAATTTTAAAGAAATGAAGCGTATCTGCTCGCTGTGCGTGCACGCTTCGCAGCATCGACGTAGCAAAACTATTTTTTTAAATTCAGCTGATTTGAACATTACGTGCATTTATTAAGGAAAAGTTCAGCTCAGACACATCTTTGCTATAATTTTCAGCAAACAAATAATTGTTTTTAAGTGTTAATCTTGTTAAAGTCCTACCGTGCACGCTCCTGTGGCCATTTGCGGTGACGCGTAACATACGCGACGCGTCAGCGGTGACGCATAATAGATGCGACGTATACGGAGGTGCGACACGTTTATGGATTTTTCCACTTTATTGGACATAATTGGACTAATGTGACATATAGGCAGAGCGACTTAAAGGCTGGAAAATACGGTATATATATAAATATGTTTGTGTGTGTGTGTGGGAATGTGTGTTACCCCATCATAATGTGTTCCTGATATAATTAATAAATTATTCTTTCATTCTATATGATCAATGTTAAATAGAGAAACTCGAGCCCCCTGCTGTTTTAAAGAACATTTTCATTAAAGCTGAAAATCATTAAATAAAGCAGAAGTGTCCTCGTTGAGAACTCCTAAGCCCGTCGGGGCGACTTTTATCGCCCATAAGATCCTTGAAGTTGTGAGGTGTTGCGTTCACAGATCAGATGTGTCTCTGTCGCATTCCACAAACGCTTTATGAGCCGAGGTGATCTACGTTCTTAAAAACATGTCGGATTAATACCAAACACGCACGAAACAGCCCGGTTTCACCTCCTTCCCACAATGCACCTCTGCTAAAATAAGTTATGCACATGTTCCTCCACATGTTGTCAAATACAGTACTCCTCAAAACACCAAATCTGCAGCTCGTGACAAAAAATAAAAAGACAACGGTAAGAAGACCACTGCCAAAGATGAAAGGTCTATCTATCTATCTATCTATCTATCTATCTATCTATCTATCTATCTATCTATCTATCTATCTATCTATCTATCTATCTATCTATCTATCTATCTATCTATCTATCTATCTATCTATCTATCTATCTATCTATCTATCTATCTATCTATCTATCTATCTATCTATCTATCTATCTATCTATCTATCTATCTATCTATCTATCTATCTATCTATCTATCTATCTATCTATCTATCTATCTATCTATCTATCTATCTATCTATCTATCTATCCATCCATCCATCCATCCATCCATCCATCCATCCATCCATCCATCCATCCATCCATCCATCCATCCATCCATCCATCCATCCATCTATCCATCTTTTTTTTTTCCATTTATAGATGGCCTCCCTTCACACCTTATAGCCATCCTCTCACTCCAATATTTTTTTTAATAGAGAGAAAGAAAGAAAAGAGAAAGTGAGACAACAAAACAACAATTGTCCACAGAAAGAGCACAAGGCAAACACACCAAACCTCCGTCCACAATCCTGCAAAGCACATGACAGAACACAACAACGAAACATACAAGCATAAAGACTGATAATATTCATGACCTTGCAATAGATTTCTATAAATACACATACCCATACCTACAAATATATATACAATATACATACATATATATTTATATTCATTTATATACCCATCTACATACATCTACTATACATCCCTGCATCCATTTGTGTGTGGTTGTGAGCATGCATAAGTGAATAAGGTTCCTCCAATAGAACATTTAGTAGCGACTGTGAAGCATCAGAGACCCGTCCCCCCAAAGCCCGAGACAGACGAAGGGGCGATCAAAGCCCAAGACCCCAGGAAGGACCCCGAGCCCAGAGTCCCCAGGACCACCCGAACAGGACGAGCCACTCGTCCACTCCCCAGATCCGACCAAGTGGAAGAACCGGACGAACCCCACCAGGGACCACACACAATGACCCCCCGGGGTCAACAGCGACAATACACAGGCCCCCGCCGGAGCCCGCTGCACCGACGTAGCCCCAGGGCCGGTCACCGAGGCTCGGGCACCGGGGACGCCCATCCCTCAGGTCCAGACCTGACAGGACCAGAGGACCCGAGCCCCACCAGGCAGCCACCAGGCCGAGCTGACAAACGCCCAAGCGCCCAGCCCCAGATAGTGAGGGCCCCAAGCACGCCCGCAGGCAGAGGAACACCCACCAGGGGGCCACGTGGCAGGAGCGCGACACTGGGTAGCCTCAGAAGTATCAGAGAGGGGGCAGTCCAAGTCCCAGCCTGACACTTAAACATTCATACACAGACACACTCATTCAGACCCACCCTCATCCTCACCCTCAGTCACAGAAAGACAAACAATAACGACACGCTCCATTCATAATCCCGAAGCACACTCTATACCCCCTAGGTCCAAGACATGTACCTGCCCCCTACATGGGGCAGCCCACATCCAAACCCAGGCGGTAGGCCCATTCATTCTGGGGTGGAGAGGAGCCGACATCCAAGATCCGGCCCAACCCGCGCCCTGCCGACTTTAGCTCAGTACTGTACTTTTAAAGTTAGCCAAAGTATAGACCGTGTTCTCTAATGTCCATTAGCCGCAGCTGCCATCTTGAAATTGACTCCAAGCAGTTGTAGAGCTACATTCATAGTTACTTTCTGAAAGTGGAGATATTTTGTTAAATTATTTTTTTGCGAGTCGATGTAGAACACAAGGTTGATTCTGGTTGTCGCAGGGGTCTGCAACCTTTATGACCAAAAGAGCCATTTTTACGCTTTCCTTCACTAAATTATATGTTTCCAGAGCCGCAACCACCTGCTCCACCTGTAATTATCAACTGGTGGCCCATGGACCACTTTAAATTTGTTGTAGGAGACTTTTGTGGCCTGTAGAAGTGACAATATAAAGCTAAAAATATATATAGATTTTTTTTTAAATTTATTGATGTTTTTTAAGACAATTGAAAAGACCAGATTCTTGTAAAGAGAGGGAAAATAGTTTTTTTTAAATAAAAAAACAACAACTTTGAACTATGTCATTTCTAATTAAGTAGCCTATAGAAATAAAGCAAAAAGTTAAAGTATTTGCAAAAGAAATGACACGAAAACAGTTTTTTGTTGTTTGTACAACAAAAATTTCAGTTTTATGTTATGCCGGGTACCCACCAAACGCGTTTCGAGCAGCGGAAGCGGCTGGTTTACATTGAAAGTCTATGTGGAGGAGCGGCGAAGCATGACACGGCGCGTTTTGAGCAGTTCGAGCAGCGCGGCAGGGCGCGGCAGTTCTTTTCCGCGCAGCGCATGCGGAGCGTCCAGAGCAGCCGCTGCTGAAGTTCAAATATTTGAACTTTGGCTGCTCGCCGCGTCGCAGCAACCAATTGGGAGAGCCTCTGCTATGTGATGACGCAACGACGATGGGACTTTTTTAGGACTTTTTAAACTTAGCCTAACGAGCCTCCATGAAGAAACCAGCCTCCGGTAAGAAACTTGGCATTTTTACAGTTGCCGCTGTCCGCTCGAGCGTACGATCACCCCAAACATAAAAAAACATTTTAATCTCAACAAAGACTTTCGGAGCTGCAGTTCGGCTCGTAGAAAACCCACTCAAGTAGTAACGAGGCTCACGTACAGCTGATTTCTTGTACAAAAAACAAAACAAACCCGACCGGACAAGGACCAAGACGCTCCTCCCACTGCGCGTCTTCGGTGTGAACAGACGTCTGTTGACAAGCAGCCAACACCGTGCGTTGAGAGCGTATTTGATGCTCAAGACGCGTTCGGTGGGTACCCGGCATTAGTTTTGGTCTTGGCTTTAAAGAGCCGCTGCAGAGGGACCTTATGCTACGTTCACACCGAACGCGTTTTGAGCTGCAGGAGCGTCCGGTTTACATGCAAAGTCAATGGGGACGCGCCTCTAGGGGTTGTGCGTCGCGTCACGTCCGTTTTGAGCGGTGCGGAAGGGGCGGCAGAGCGTTTTCCGTGCATGCGGTGCCGGCTGAGAAAGCGGAACTTTCGCCGCTCAACGCGTCTTGACAACCAATCAGGGAGAGTCAGCTATGTGACGCGGCAACGAGGGGACGGATGTTGCGCAAGTGTGACGTATTGTTTGTGAGACACAGAAACAACCCGCAAATTCGTGTTCAAGTATGGAGGAGAAACTCATCATTGCTGTGTGTTCCCATCCAGTGCTTTACGACCAGTCAAGTGTGTTGTACAGAGACCGAAATAAAAAGGACCTTGCCTGGCGGAGTGTCAGTGAGGAAGTCGGGATATCGGGTAAAGGCTCCGGCAGAGCTCTGCGTACGGCCTGTACGCCGCTCTACACGTGTGTTCTGTGCGCACGCGTTCACTGGCACTGGGGCGACCGTGGCACAGTGTTAATGGCAGTCGACCCCCAATCGGAAGGTCGGAGGTTCGAGTCCCGCATCCGCCCACCATGTGTCGTTGTGTCCCTGGGCAAGACACTTAACCCCGAGTTGCTCCCGGTAGGTCTGGATAGCGCCCTACAAGGCAGGCTACCACTAACGGTGTATGAATGTGTGTATGAATGGGTAGATGGCTCGTATTGTAAAGTGCTTTGGGGCTCCTCAGAGGGGGCTGGAAGGCGCTATATAAATAAGCTCCATTTACCATTTACCATTTACTGGCACAGCTCTGCTTTCGTTCTCGCGTTAAATGCTTGCGTTTTCGCTCCAAATTCTTCTTGTAATTTGAGCAGCTGCGTGCAGAGCGTTTACCTACGGGACAAACTGAGGTCGCTGATTGGTCATTTGCTGACACGCCTACTGAAATGATTGACAGGTTGGGTGGGAGACAAAAAAAAAGGGCAGGAGTTGTCAGGCTGCAGCCGCTGCGGTGTTTCTAAACTTTATATGTTAATAAAAAGTTCTAAAAAATAAAAACAGGGAGCGCTGGTCCTGCAGCCCACAGCCCACCAGGAAATATTTAGAACGTCGCGCGTGACAAATTCATTCATTTCAGTCATGGAGTTAACGGAGGAGGAAGCGATCACTTGACTTTTGGCAAAAAAAAGAAAAAAGAAAAATCCAGATCAGGGATGAAGAAGGGGAATTTAATTTATTTGTGTCACATACAAACCAGTCCAGCGCCGGGCAGTTTATTGTGAGACAACGCGCATCGCGTACGCGGTCGTAAAATTTGAGCTTTGCGCGTTCGTGCCCTGCGGGGCTACGCTTGTGCCTCTGCGTACGTACGACGCACAACGGCCTACTGCCTTATGCCTGGTACCCACCGGACCCCTGTCGGGCGGCTGAAGCGGCCGGTTTACATTCAAAGCCTATGTGGAGACGAGTCGAGGCACGGCGAACCGTGAAGCGGCGCATTTTGAGTGATTGAAGCGGCGCGCCGGTACGTGGCAGTTCCTTTCCACGCACGCGCGCGTCCAAAGCAACCTACGCGTCGAGCCGCCAACGTCATAAAATTCGATCTCTGGTGGCTCGACGCGTCCAGCAAACAGTCGGGAGAGCCTCTGCTATGTGATTACACAACGACAACGGGACTTTTTTTGGACTTTTTAAACTTACCTGATCAAGCTTCCATGAATTGGAACCAAACTCCGGTAAGAAACTTGGCATTTTAAACAGTTGCTGCTGTCCACTCCAGCGTTTGATCACCCCAAACATAAAAAAAACTTTTAATCTCACCAAAGACTGTCGGAGCTGCAGTAACACAGCAACTGACCCGGAAAACGAGCTAGAGACCCCCTCCCCTCTGCCTCCCCCCAGTGCGCGTCATCAGACGGTCTTCAGTAGGAAGTACTGGTAGGATTGGAAAGCACCTTGCATGGTAGTCTGCCGCCACCGGTTTATGAATGTGTGTAGCATTCAATATATGTGTAGCACTTTGAGATTTTCAGTAAGAAAAGTGCGTT
>JBBPBX010007805.1:0-12941 GCA_038048925.1 Garcialebias charrua | reverse complement strand
GGCAACCTTGGCGGAGTCCAACTCTCACTGGAAACGAGCCTGACTTACTGCCGGCAATGCGGACCAAGCTCTGACACCGGTCGTACAGGGACCTAACAGCCCATATCAATGGGCCTGGTACCCCATACTCCCGGAGTACCCCCCACAGAACCCCCCGAGGGACGCGGTCAAATGCCTTTTCCAAGTCCACAAAGCACATGTAAACTGGTTGGGCAAACTCCCAAGTGCCCTCCAGGACCCTGCTGAGGGTGTAGAGCTGGTCCAGTGTTCCATGACCAGGACAAAAACCACACTGTTCCTCCTGAATCCGAGGTTCGACTATCCGACGGACCCTCCTCTCCAGAACCCCTGAATAGACCTTACCAGGGAGGCTTAAGAGTGTGATACCCCTATAGTTGGAACACTCTACTATATTTGTATGAAAATTAATCAGTGCTTTATCACATTCATACACTGATGGGACACACACCAGAGAAAATGAGGGGTTCAGTGTCTTGCCCAGGGACATTTGGGCATGTGATGGATGAATTGAACCCCCATCTCTTGCATTGGAGTACAACTGCTCTAACCACTCAGCCACAGCAGATGTTTGTTTTATTTTATTATTTTCTGTTGTTTTCTTTTCTTTCTGATACTATCAATGATGGGCAAGTTAGAAGTATTTTAAAAAATGTACTTGAATTTCAACATGCTTAAAAAAAGAGATTAAACTTTGTACATCATTTACTCCAACTGCTTGTTGTTCCCCTGTCTCCACGGGTGTCCCCCAAGGCTCCGTCCTCGGACCCCTCCTCTTCATCATTTACCTCCTTCCTCTAGGTCACATCTTCCGCAAATACGGCGTCCATTTCCACTGTTATGCTGATGACACACAGCTCTACTTGTCATCAAAACCTAACTCCACCCACCCACCCTCCATCCTCACCGACTGTCTCAATGAGCTAAATCACTGGTTTTCTAACAATTTCCTTCAACTAAACAGTAACAAAACAGAAATCATTCTCGTCGGTACCAAAAACTCTATTTCAAAATCAGAACATCTTCTCGTCCCCCTTAACAACTCTCTGCTATCCCCCTCCCCTCAGGTCAAGAGCCTCTGTGTCATCCTCGACACTAGCCTGGTTAAAACCAGACCCAGACCCTTGTCCTTCACTTTGCATTGTACTAGGGTCTGGGACTTCTCCCATAGACAACGATTTCTCCGGTCGATTTTTGACCGGACCAATCAGAGAACATAAGGCGGAGTTTTGTTAGTTTAAGGCCGGCGCAGAGCTCCGCGCTTGAGCGAGCGCGGCGCCCCGCTGTGTGAGCGCCGTGAGGTCGCCGTTGCACAAGCCCTTTGAACGTTCACGCGAGCGCGCCAAGCTCCAATTTTACGAGCGCCTACGCGAAGCGCGGTGTCTGACCAATCAGCTGCACGCGGAGGGGGACTGAACTGACCCCCTCCGCATGCAGCTGTTCACAGAGAACGTGAGAAGAAAGCAGAGCTCTGTTGGAGCCACACGCTGGTTCACGCTGTGCTCTGCTGTGAACCTCCCACGCGCAGCGCGCGCGCGTGGCGCGTGGCTCGGTCCAGCGCGGAGCTCTGCACCGGGCTTTAGCCTGGCGAGGTCCAGGCTATCAGATAAATAGCTCAGAAACCACTCGGTGGATATTTTTTCTGCTACCAGTGTGTAATTATATGCTCTAATTTACTGACTGTTGGCCTAGATGAAACATTTGAGATAAAATTCGATTTTTTATCATTTATTTTCGTAGCGCACCCGAGGCTGTTTGGAAAATGTCAAACCGAAACAATTTAAATCCAGCAGATTTGACCATTTCGTGAATTGATTTAGGAACTGTTAAGCTCAGGAACACTTCTGATATAACGTCAGCTAATATATTTTTTCTCAGCAAAGAAATAATAGTTTTTTACCTTTTTTTCTTGAAAATTCCTTCGTGGCGGCAGCTATTTTAACTGACGACGTCAGTCGACGTCGTTCAAAACTCCGCCTTCTGTTGTCTGATTGGTCCGGTCAAAAATTGACCGGAGAAATCGTTGTCTATGGGAGAAATCCCAGACCCTAGTACAAAGCGAAGTGAAGGACAAGGGTCTGGTTTTAACCAGGCTACCTCGACACCACTCTCTCCTTCACTTCACACATCAACAATATTACTCGGTCTGCCTATTTCCACCTCCGTAATATTAACCGTCTCCGTCCTTCTCTCACACCCCGCTCCACAGCCATCCTGGTGCACAGTCTTGTGACTTCCCGTATCGATTACTGCAACTCCCTTCTCTACGGCCTCCCCAACAAATCTCTCCACAAGTTACAGATGGTCCAGAACTCAGCTGCCCGTGTCATCACTCAAACCTCCTACTATAACCACATCACTCCTGTCCTGCAGCAGCTCCACTGGCTCCCGGTTAAATCACGCATCATCTTCAAAATTCTACTCCTCACGTTCAAATCTATCCACAACCTTGCCCCTCCTTATCTATCTGACCTCCTACAAATCTCCATCCCATCACGCTCTCTCAGATCCTCCTCTTCGCTACATCTCCATGTACCCTCTGCCCGCCTCTCCACCATGGGGAGCAGGGCCTTCACCTGCTCTGCCCCTCACCTCTGGAACGCTCTACCGCCAGACCTTCGAAACACCACCTCCCTTTCTCTGTTCAAGACAGCCCTGAAAACACATCTCTTTAGACTAGCCTATCTAAATTTATTTTTATTATTTTGCATTTTATAATCTTTATGTATTTTATATTTCAATTTGTCACTGATAACGTTTGCACTGTATTCGTTTGTTAAGTGTCCTTGTGTGTCCTGAAAGGCGCTTTTAAATAAAATGGTTATTATTATTATTATAGATGAAGGTTTCAAAGTTGTTTTTAAATTCAAAGGTTTGTGAACAGCTTTGGTTTGTGACATCTTACAAAGTGTAACCTGGTCTAGTTCTAGATGTCTACAAGTTGGTGATTCTTCTGTCTATACAGTTAAACTTGTTGCATGTTTCTTACAAGAACTTGTTTCATTCAAGATTAGGGTTTTTACATGGTTATTTTGTACATATAGTACAGTATCTTACAAAAGTTATGAAACTATTGTTTTTACGGGGGTTTCTGTCTTACCACTTGAGAAGGGTTCAAGAAGCAGCTGGGTGTAAAATGTTTTCCTGGCTGAAAGGAGTGTCCGATGACTCTGACAGTCAAACAGCAGGGTGGATGCATCATCAGTGCATCAGAACTGTCCTGTGGCATCAACAACGGTACAGCTCTTACATTAAGAATTAAAGATAAACACAAAAAAAAGAAGTTTTAACTCAGAAGAAACTGTAGAGTGTCAGATGATTTTACCTTATAATATGCAAAGCACTCAAGCTGTCCTCCATGTAGTGTATTGAGTTGTTTGGGGTCATACGTGACTTGAAATGCATTGGATGTCAGTGGGGCCATGTCATATGATGTTGGAGTGACTGAGAAGGGAGAATCTGGGGCAACAGTCCACACCAATCTTAATCAAGTAAACGGAAAAAAAAAGTTTTTATTTATAAGTGTTAAAACATCTTTGAAAAATAAAAATAAAACTGCTGACAAAATGACAATGACTGATGATTGAATGAATGATTACCTGAGTTTTCTTTTAGTGAGGCTTCTGATGGTTACAAACTTAACAAAAGAAGATGAAAACAATGAAGAAGATATCATTTTGTGATTGAACAGCAGTTCACTTGGCTCCATGGTTACATGTGGAAACGGTGAAGGATTTAAAGCAAGATTATCCATGCGTCCCATGATGATTTGATCAAATTCCTCTGTGGGGGTGGTAGAAATGACAGCAGCACGGTTTGAGTTTTGATTTGTCTGATGGAAAATGACACAAAGTCAGAGCGTTAATATTAAATTATATACTTCACCTTTTCCTAAATAAAGCTGATTTTTTTTTTCTCCAAGATATTCATCTAACATCACCTCATCTGTAGGGAAGTGCACCCCCTGCTGGTCCAAATGTGTATCTTGATCTTGCTGTGTGGTTGAATCTAGTGAGTTCTGTTTGGAGCAATATTGGGGCTTGTGTAAAAGCAAGCGTTCAGGTTTCAATATTTCTGGTTGCTGGGACTCTGGATGACAGGTACCAATCAAATCCAGAAACAATGGTTCCTGAAAGGACAATACAGAAAGATTTAGACAGCTTTATTTTTATTTTGCCAGCACCTTGATTGTCTTGTTTCGTCTTTCTTACCCTGTGAAGTATGAGACATGCCACTCTTCTGTAGTGTGCCAAAGGATGTGTGGGTTTATAAATTGCCTTCAGTTTGGTATGGCTATGTGGGAGCACAGTGCCACTTGCTGGTAGAATACTAAATACACTGTTCACACAGTCAATATCCCACTGGTAGAAAGCCTGAACAGGGGAAGAATTAAACAGCTGCACAGTCTGAACTACTGATTGTCCTTCTTTACCACATCCAAAGTCCAAAACAGTGGAGGACAAGGAAACTGTAGGACCTAAAGGGAATAATCAATGTGTTTTTATTCAAGGACAATTAACTTTTTGTAGTAAATTGTTTTAAATTTCTCATATAAGGAATGTAAGTAACACATATACAAAGTACATGTTTGTATTTTTGGGAAGACAAAGCACTGGGTTTCTTACCTATGCACTTTCCTGTGAGTTTGAGCTGAGATTCGGTGAGTGCGCCCCCATATTTAAGAGACAAGTAAACAACGGAAACAGTGTCCGCCACAGCAGGAGAATAAGTGACTGTTGCTTGACGTGATCCACCAGGGGCCAACTCAGCGCTGGTGACATCACAGCTAAACTCTGGTTCAAACAAGGTTTCAACACCGGGCACTTGTGTCAGAGAAAAAGACACGTTTACCTGAAAGAGCGGATCAATAAGAAGAATGTGAGAGAAGTCATCATTTGAGAGTTTATGCTTTGTTTTGTGCATGCATACACGTTACTCACAGGACAGGGGTTAAAGATGCTAAAGCGTTTACACAAACTCCGGCCAACTGTCACAGACCCAAAGTGCAACTCTGGCTGCTCATGGTGTTTTTCTTCTTTGCTACTGGGAATTTGTAACTGAAGATAGGGGGACTTTGCTTAAAAACAAGAAAAAAGGTCATGAAAGTGATTTTGACCACATAGTACAGGTATATATTTTCCATTCGCTTTCATATACTGTATTTTTCGGACTATAAGGCACATTAAGTGAAACTAAAACATTTTGAAAGATTTTTGAACGCCGTGTACCACATAAAGTCCATTCGAGGTCAGTAAGCACCAGAATTAATACACAAGGCAGATTATAATGCTTGCTGTTGATTTTTGATAAAAGGATTTTAAGTGTGATTTATAGTCTGACAAATATGGTAGTTTTGTCAAGTTTAGAATCCTCCTTTGTGTGGTTTGAATATGTTTTCTTTACATTTACAAACAGACTGTTGGAAAGTCAGACAACAGAAGAGGAAAGTAAAATTTGGTGCTTCACAAAGAGAACCAAAACATTAGTGAGTTTTTAATCAGTGACGGTAGATTTAAGGAAATTGTCATTTGTAACTAGCAATTAAACATTTATCCATATAATTTGTTTTTTTTTTATATCTACCTCGGGTGTTACTGTCATAACAGAAACTGTGGCTCAAATGTTTCTCATTTTTATGTCCAATTTTAGCTGTACCTTCTCCCATTAGAAGGACAGTGCAGCAGTTATCAGCTTTGTCCCCTTCTCCAAATCTGCAGAAAGCCTGCTGCTGGTACACCAGTTCCTCCTGTGGCCGAAAGACCACCGTGATGCAACACTTCTGACCGGCTTTCAGTAGGCCTTGTTCTGGCCTCAGCCGAAACGGTGCTGCACAGTCCCATTTAAAAGATGCATGGAGCCTACTGTGAGAGGAAGTTAGGGAAACAAAGAATTGTTTTTTTTTTTTAAGTGTGGATGACTCAAATCAATATTAGCTGTTTTTTCACTCAACACAATGACACTTTTTAATTTAAGTTGGGCATACACTAAGCACACTCTACCTGATGTTTTTTTAGCAGGAAATGAATTTGCGAGGAGTGCTGAACAGCACAGAGTGGGAGCTTCACACTGTCAGGAACCTCCAGCTTGGGACAGGAAACGATGGCACGCAGGCATACTTTAAAGCTGCCGTCTTTAACTTGAAACTCAATGCTGTCCTCATATTCACACTGTCCCGTGCAAAAATATAGACGTGTAGTGAATTACACAAGCACATGACATGGAACTGCAGAAGTGGGTTATATTCATATATGATTGTCTGATTTTTATTTTCCTGCAACCCCTGTTGTCAAAATCCCACAGTAAATCAAGTTATTTATTTCATTAGAGAATAGAATGCCTTACCCTTTGTAATGGTCTAAAGGTGATGGGCAGGGAAAATGAAGACCCTGGATTGAGAAACACTATCTGAGGAATTGTGCCCAAGAAAAACTTGGACACTAGAGGTCTGTGAGAAAACAACAGGGCTTGTTATCATGTGGATCAAATGAAAAGTTTGGGAGTACTGTATAAGTGACTTTGGGAAGTTGTACCTAATATGCATTTTTTGTGACTTGTTATAGATGTTTTTTATCACCAGCAGCTTGGTGAACTCTCCTCCCAGGTCCCAGTCTTCCCATAACAGTTCTGATTTGGTTTCCAAATTGAAAAAGCAGCTTTTTTTGTTCTGAGGCTTGCCTTCGGTACTGCACATCCTTCTGTCTGTTGTGGTGTCCTGTATTCTGCAACGAGAGTTGAAGAAGATGCAATTTTTGGATGAACAAGTCAAATAAATAAAATATATATATATAGAGCACTGAAGGCTTCATAAATGTGTAAATCAACATTTAATGTTATAATAAAGTGAAAGCTGATAGGTTATTAATAAATATTTTGCAGACTTTGCATGCTTCAGAAAAATGTTTCAATAGAACTGATGTATAAATAAGCATATTTCGCAAATAGATGTTGATGTTTCAGAAAAACTTGGTAAATTGTACAGCCCACTCTTTCCTAAAAATGCCTTAAAAGAAAAATAGCAACATGACAGTTGATTATATTCACAGTCCATTTTAAATTTTAAATCGTATTCATCATACTGTACTGAGTTGCAACTTAATTTGAATGTAACTAAATAACGTTTCACAAGAGTTTGAAACGGGAAATGAAACTCGGTTATAAAGAGAGCATTAGCCTTTCAGCTGGCTGGACTTTACTTTGACATCCTTCACCGTGATGAAGAGCTTCTGTTGAGCTACACGGTCCAAAGAGTCCAGATCATGGTTCTCAGCTAACATGCCTGCAGAAAACTGAGAAGGCGTTGGATCATTATTTTGTGAAACAAAGCAAGAAGAGACGCATAACAAGACTGGACAGGTTCTGTTGTGGGCTTGGAGCTGGACTATACAGTAGCTGAGAGGGACCTCTACACCCCAAATCCTCAACACCGCTCCATCATCAGGCAGAAGACTGTTCAGACTGACAGACTGTTGACAACATGCTTGTAAATAAATAAATAAATAAATAAATAAGCCTAATAACTTATTTTGGGCCCCACCCATCCCCCATCCTGCAGCTGTATAACCTCTCCCTAGTTATGTCGTCTACAACATCAGAACAGTAAATACAACAACTCTCATTTGATGACTTAGTTTAATACAATTAGATCCAACAATGTTAAGTCCTCTAAGAAACCGTCCAGATGACCTGACTTAATTTTGTTGGATTTTTCTACCTGGATTATTGAGCATGAATCAGAATATAATTAGAATGAGTTTTATTAATTGACATGATAAACATTTAGTTAATTAAAAAAATTGTTTTATGAGATTTAAAATTTGTTTATTTAGTAATTTGGTTAATTTATTGACTAATCTATTTATCTATAAAGCATAAGTCAAAGGCTTCGGCCGCAGGTTTTCTCTGTCACGGATGTGTACTTTTGCATAACATACATTCACCGATTCATTACAACAGTCAAACGCTAGCGGTTAGGCTAAGCATGTTCTTTGCATTACAATCTAACAATTCACTCGTCTAACGACAAAACGAAACAATAAACAAAAACAACAAATTAATAGACAACTATACCTTCGTGATAAACAACTAACACCTCTGCTAGTAACTTTATTTTGTCGAAGTAAATGAGAAAAACAAAAACAACTGAAGTTCGTTTGCTAGGCGTTTCTATGCCAACGAATTCCCCAAATGAACTACGGCAAATGGTGAGGGACATATCTGGACCAGGGCTTGTTCGGAATGCAATCGACCAAGGTAATTTAAAAAAATACATAAATAAATAAATATCTGTATGTATTTTAAAGCAAATAAATGGCTTTGTAATTAATTACTTTTTTTTTTTTTTTATAAAACCGAGTCTGTATTGTTGCACAGTTACAAATGTAGATTTAACAAAGCACTCATCTCGGACAGACAGACAGACAGACAGACAGACAGACAGACAGACAGACAGACAGACAGACAGACAGACAGACAGACAGACAGATACTATACTGTGCACATTTCTTGGATAATGTATTTATCTAGACATAACATGCAGTTTTATCAAGACAATAAAACAAAACTTAAAATTATATTAAACAGAACTGATTTGTAAAAAAAATAAAAATAAAAAAAGTTTAATTACCATATCAGGTGCAGGTTTTTTTTGTCTCATCATGTTGCTGTTTGTAACTTTAACACTTTTAGACAGTGAACACATATTCCATTGCAAAACAGATTAAATGTTTTTATTATTTCTTAAATATGCAGTCATTATTACATGTCATTATTACACAGGCTCATTTTAGTCCATTCACAAAGTCCAATATAATAAATAAATTATCATAAATACATTAATCCTTTTGCTTTATCTGTTTATCCTGTAGAGCATGAAACTGTAACTACCCCAGCTGTCACTGAACTGAGAGGAAGAGTACACCCACTTAAACGGAGAAACATAAAAAAGTAATCACAAAAAGTGAAGCACAAAATACTGACTAAGAAAATTCAGGTGAAGTGAGATTGTTTTGGGCTCAAACGTAGATTTAGAATGAAAAGCTTCTGTTTGCACCAATAGTTTATTGTCACTTCAAACATAATAAACATAACAACATACAATAAGAGCACACTGCATTTAAATTGGGACAACCTCAGTGCTTTTTCTCAGAGCATCCATCCTCCCCTGAGTAAGAGTTCTCATTTCCATCATCTGCTTCATGCCTCTGGAAGCTGCAAGAATCCAATGAGGTTTCCCTCATCTATATTTCCCCCATTTCCTCCTCATCTTCTCCCTCCTCTTCATCTTCCAGGCTTGAGCTGAGAGAGCCATCGTGATGTTTGATTCTCTGTATGTCCTCCTCATCCTGAGTCAGAGAAGCTGCTGCTGCCTTTTCTTTGGCTTTATGACTTCTCTTCAGCTTCATGCGTCTGTTCTGGAACCAGATCTTCACCTAAAAACAACACAAATAAAAAAATAGTTTTGAAATATATTCTCTTTGAAAGGCTTTTATGACTGTGATAATGTTTCTCCATCTTTATTTTATTTTACTTTTTTTTTTTTAAATCATAATAGACGCAGCTTTATAAACTCTGACAATTTTGATGTACAGGTAGTCCCCGGGTTACGACGGTCTCGACTTGCGACGTTTCGACTTTACGAGCACCTCCCATTGAAAAGCATTGTTTCAAGTTACGTGGTTTATGCGCCTTTACATCAGAAAATACGGTACCGAAACCAAACTTACAGGAGAAACGAAACTTACAGGAGGGAGGGAGGGGGGAGCTTTACGTGCTGGAAACTTGAGACCTCAGGCAGAACGGAGCAGAGGAGGAGGTCAGGAGGGGCTAATATGCTAAATATGCTAACTCTGGACTGCTGGACCGCACGTGGAAATACAGGAGACCTTATTGTTTTGAGAGGAAGGACAGCTGAGCAACAAGCTAACATGCTAACAGACGTTGCTGTAAACGCTGTGAAGCTGCAGGAAGCTCACCAGCTCCCAGTAAGAAATTAACTCTTTTTTTCCCCTTCATTATGGCTTTGAATGTGTTTTTTGATAATTATGTAGGGTAATGTGTTAAGGCCCCCTCATAGCTCTGCGTTTGGCCGTACGCCGCACTACGCCGTACGTACGCCGTATACGTACGCAGAGGCACAAGCGTACCATGTACGCGCCAAGCTCAAATTTTATGACTGCATACGCAAACGTGTTGTCTCACAATAAACTGCCCGGCGCCAGACTGTTTTATGAGACACAAATGTATTAAATTCCTCTTCTTCATCCCTGATCTGGCCTTTTCTTTAGTTTATTTGCCAAAAGTCAAGTGATCGCTTCCTCCTCCGCTGACTCCATGACTGAAATGACGAGGAAATGAATGAATTTGTCGCCAGCGAATTAAACTCGTGTCCTACGTGGCTGTGCGAGGTTCTGCAAATTTCCTGGTGGGCTGTGGGCTGCAGGACCAGCGCTCCCTGTTTTTTTTTATTTTTTAGAACTTTTTAACAAGATATAACACCGCTGCGGCTGAAGCTGTGTGAAGCTGCCGGCTCACCTTTTTTTTTCCACCCCCCGACCTGTCAATCAATTCAGTAGACGTGTTAGCAAATGACCAATCAGCGAACGCTCTGCGCTGTGAATTTGGAGCGAAAATGCGAGAACGAACGCAGAGCTACATGTGCGGGCAAACGCGCACGCACAGAACGCGCGCGTAGTACGGCGTACGGCCGAACGCAGAGCTATGGGGGGGCCTTTAGGATAGGCAAAGTGCTTGGTAAAAATACAGTACTGTATGTATGAGGGGCCGTTTGGACGTATTTTCTGACTTACGACGATTTCCGTGTTACGAACGGGCGTAGGAACGGAACTCCGCCGTAAGTCGGGGACCACCTGTACGTGTCCATATTTTTGCTCAAATTTGCTGAGTAAAGTATGCAGAGCACTTTTTGAGTTCATCCCACATTTCAGAATTGCACATCTGGAAAACTATTGAGTTTCATCCGCACCATTTGATAGAGTTCTGATAACGTTTTTAAGTGTTCGATGTCATATCTCTGAGTACCTTCAAGATAAACTATTAGAGCCGTATACGTCCAGTTTTACTTGAATTCCCATGTGTTACAATAATCTGATGGGTGTGTTCCATTTCGCTCTAACCTGAGTCTCTGTCAGCATGAGCGAAGTGGCCACCTCAAAGCGTTTAGACCTGGACAGGTACTTGTTGAGCTTGAACTGGTTTTCTAGTTCCAGCAGCTGCTGACTGGTGAAAGCTGTCCTTGGTCTCCGACACTTGCCCAGCAGAGCTGCCTGAGCTGGGGGTGAAAGGAAGACACAGAAACAAGGTTCATTATTCTCATTAAGGATTTCTCTGTTTAAACAGTCATGCATTAATTAAAATGGAAGCCCATTTCCGCCAGTCTATTAAAAAAATAGCAAAAATTATCTAAAAATAATGAGATACTATCTCAAAAATTTGAGATACAATCTCATCATTTTGAGATACTATCTCATCATTTTGAGATACTATCTAAAATTTTGAGATACTATCTCATAATTTTGAGGTACTATCGCATTATTTTGAGATAGTATCTCAAAATTTTGAGATACTTATCATTTTGAGATTTCTCATCATTTTGAGATACTATCTAAGATTTTGAGATAGTATAATTTTGAGATACTATCTCATTATTTTGAGATAATTTTTGCAATTTTTTTAAAGCTTCAGTATGTAGCTTTTTTTATGAACATATTTCTTCACTCTGTCACTACCTCCTGACAGACTGATGTTAGCCAGGTAATCTCTGAAAAAAAATTAAAAAAAAATATTGTCCCCTTGCTTCTCCAGGTGGTAAATAAGCATTTCTAAAAAGAAAAGGTGACCCACCATTTTCCAGCCAATAAAAACAGAGTTTGTAACCAGCCAATAAAAACAGAGCTTGAATTTGAAATTCAACAGACCACAAGGGGGCAGAGCCACATATGGCTCTGAGGGGGAGGGATCAGAATGCTTTGCCTGTTGAAAATATTTCTAAGTGCTGCAGTTCTACAGAAACTGCATACTGAACCTTTAATAGAGTGGTGGAAATGGGCTTCCATAAATTAAAGTGGACAGAGGGGAAAAAAACAGATCCAACCAAAGACAAGAAAAGGACAAAATCCTGAATGTTTGAATAAAAAGGTACCCGGTAAATTGCTGATATATTGTCAGTAACATAAGATAGAGGAGGGGGAGATAATAAAGCATAACCCATATATGAAATAGCGTAATGTGTATTGTAGTTAGAAAATGAGAAAGAGTTAGTCATTGTACTGTTGATGGAAGATTATTATTGTTTAATCTGATTGTTTGAAAAAAAGGGGCGGATATAATATGATTTATTCTTCTTTCTGCTACCTTTCATTTTTTTATATTTTGTACGTTATCATTTATGGGATTGTCTTGTACAGTATTGTGTTTCTTTTGTAAAAAAAAAATGAACAAATTTAATAAACATAAACAAACATAACCTAAGTCCATTACCTTAATGAAAACCTTGTAACCTTGTAAAACCTTGTGACTTTTATTTATTTTAATTATTTTATTACCTGATTGTGATTGTTTTGTTGTGTGTACAGCACTTTGGTCCTGTAGGTGTTTAAAGTGCTCTATAAATATAGCTGGTATGGTATGGTATGGTAAATAGTATCAAGAAGATTGATTTGTAGAGGTGCATAAAAAGGTTGAAAAATAATTGGTTTAGATTTATGAGTTTAAAAAAAAAAGACAATGTCTCAAAGTCATGGCGCTGCGAGTTGTTTAAAGCATACATTTGCAGAAGTTTTACGCACAAGTAAGTCGCAGCCACATCACTCACCACCAAACTCTCCAAGTCTGGGCATCGCCATAGCTCTGATCCATGGTTCCACTGGGAGCGTTGTGCACCCCTGTATCTGCTCTGGAAACGGCTG
>JBBPBX010007804.1:52187-64235 GCA_038048925.1 Garcialebias charrua | reverse complement strand
CTGTTGATCTGTTTTTTTTCCTAAGGTTTTCAACCTATTCATCCTATTCATACTATTCATTCTACTGATTCTGCTGCTACTGCTGTAGAACCATCTGTGAGAGAAATTAATAAAGTTGATGAAGTGAGTTGAGCCTACGTCTACCTTCTTCCTGGATCTTTCAAGTCAGATCAGCACTGGTTGGAGAAAAGACTTGACAGTTGAAAACCGAGCGAGTTGAAAACCGAGCGAACAGCAAGGAGTAAAGATAAACGGCTTTGCAAATCCAGGTGCTGTGGACGCAAGGACAGAATGGCAGAAGAAGTCAAACAGCTCAAGAAGGAGCGGACTATTGCTAAGAGCCTTTTCACTCGTCAAGCCAACATTGTCATGAGAGATGCAAATATAATGGTTCATGGAGAACTAATGGAGGAATTTAAGAAACTTTCTGAATGTCTCAAAGAACTATTAGAAAGAAATGACAATTATATGTCAGGACTATTATCACTGGCAGACACAACAAAAGATGAGGAACCATATATTGAACAGCAAGAGGAGATTGATAAAACAGCAAGAGAGGCTGAAGAAAAATTTAAACTCATAAGAGAGACTGTTCAAGATAATTTGTGGTCCAGATATGGCCAGCAGGAAGTGATAACAGCTGTCCTGGAGGCTGAAGAAAGTGGACAAGTAGCAACCGACTTGCCTGTCTTGAACATAAATGTTGAAGGCTTTGAAGTCCACATGAACCTTTTGGAAAAAAGGGTAAAGCAAGCTATTGAAACCATGCTAGTCTGGGAACGATGGATCCCTGTAGAAGAGAGAAGAACTTTTGATACAAGAGTAAAAAACTTAAAATCAATGAAAAATAAACTTGAACTGAGAAGGGCAGAATTTGTCACATGTCGAGTCACAGAAGCCACTAGTGGGAGGAGTGGAGCACCATTGCTGACACCCGTTGGTGCAAACCCAATTGTAAGATTAAAACCCACATCTCTTCCCATTTTCACTGGTGATAAACGAGAATATTATAGATGGAAGAAGGAGTGGGAAAGCTTGCAAAAGCAAGGGGAGCCAACTGGATCGATGGAGGTGAAGAAAATACAACTTCTGGACAGTATTGATGGAAAACTAGCAAAAGAGCTAAGACTGTCAACGTACAACTCTGCTGACGATGTATTCAGAGTACTCTCAAACAGGTATGGAAATAAATCTCTAATAGCAATAGAAATCTTAGAAGATTTGGAGAAATTACCCCCTGTGAAAGGAAACCAACCAAGAAAAGTAATTGACTTGATCCAGGTGGTGGAAAAGGCACTGACGGATCTCACTGACCTGGGAGACACCGGTGCACTTAAGAACCCACTAATGATAAAGACAATAGAAAGCAAACTTCCAGACTTTGTGAAGAGGGACTGGCTCATGTTCATGATGGATCCTAGTAACAACGTAACGACGGACAACCATTTTGACATGCTCCTAAACTTCCTACAAAAGCAGGAATGCATACTGGAAAGGCTGGAGCAACTTAACATCGCTGATAAGCCAGATCATTACCCAGTCAAGAGACCAGAGAAGAAGTTTGCCACCACCAAAACCACAAAAAGTGAGCATGAAAATGTATGTGGTGTGTGTGGGGAAGACAGACATTATAATAAACTTTTCTTCTGTAGAAAGTTTAAGGCTCTAACTGTTCCAGAGAAGAAAGCCACTTTAAAGAAATTAGGGTCATGCATGAAATGTCTCTGCTGGCATTCTGATGGAGGAAGTTGTAAAGATGCATACCTCTGCAGGAATAAAGAGTGCAAAAGGGGAGGCTCAGCTGACCACCACTACTTCCTCTGCCCCAAAAACACCAAAGTGGATGATGAGGTCTTACGGAAAAGCAGTCCAAGTAAGACCAAACTGACAGCTGACCAAGAAAATTTCTTGTCTGAATTGTCTCCAGAAATGGCAGAGAGGTGCAGGAAGGCATTCACAAATGGAAATACCCGAGCAGGAAACTCAATCAAAGCTCCATCTAAACTACTTGAAAAGCATGGACTGTCTGAGCTGCCAGTCATTCTGATGTTAATGGAGGTAACAGCTAATGCAGGTCAGAAGATTGGAACACTTATAGACCTGGCATCTGACACAAATTACATCACACATAAGGCTGCTGACCGTCTAGGACTACGCAGTGAGGAAATGACTCTAGTGTTATATGGTGTGGGTGGAATGTCCATGAGAGTGAACACAAAGAGATACCTCCTCAGAGTCCGCATTCAAACACCTACAGGGAAGGTGAGAGCACATGAACTGATTTGTTATGGGCTGGATGAAATTGCCAAAGTCCATAAAGAAATTGAACCAAGAAAACTTCAAACCTTCTTCCCAGAAGTGGAGCTTGAAGAACTGAAAAGGCCTAAAGAAGTTGAGTTACTGATCAGTCACCGTGAGGGAAGACTTGCCCCTCAAAGGGTCAGAGTGGTTGGAGACCTTGTCTTGTGGGAAGGCCCTCTGGGAAAGACTGTAGGTGGTGCTCATCCTAGTTTGTTTGAGAATGTTGAAATGGCAGCACACATGTCAAAAACTCACTTTGCTCGGTCAATGCGGACTGCTGCTGTGAAATACGAGGAGTTTCCAGTGCACCCAAGTCCAGAAAAAGTCCCGCTATATACAACTACAGTTACCACAACCTGTGACTTCCTCGAATGGTGGAGATGGGAGAGCATTGGCGCATCCTGTGAGCCTAAATGTGGAGGGTGCCGTTGTGGCAACTGTCAGCCTGGTGGGAAGGAAATGACCCTTGCAGAGGAGAAGGAGCTGGAAATAATAAGAGAAGGACTTACTTATGTCAAGGAGGATGCTCATGTCAATTCATCGCATTGGGATGCAAAGTATCCATGGTCAGAGGATCCTGGCACACTCCCTAATAATAGAAATGCTGTCCAAGCCACATTCTTAAGAACAGAAAAGCAACTAGAGAAAGAACCTGAATGGAAGAAAGCATATACTGATCAAATTCACGAAATGGTGGACCAGGGTGCAGCTATCAAGCTCACTGAGGAGATGAAAGAAAGTTGGGAAGGCCCTGTGTGGTATGTGAGTCACCTGGTTGCCCCAAATCCTCACTCAGTGACAACTCCTGTTCGGTTGGTGTGGAACAGTAGCCAAAAATTCAAAGGACTTAGTATGAATGATATCCTTCTAAAAGGACCTGATGTGCTTAATCCCATCAGGGCTGTCCTGCTACGATTCAGGCAAGGTGTGTTTGCAGCCTTAGGAGACATCAAAAAGATGTATAATTCAGTCTGGCTGGAGGACCGTGAAATGCATCTACACAGGTTTCTCTGGAGAGATCAACCTGTAAACGACATTGAGGAGTTTGCCATCACCAGAGTAAACATTGGTGACAGACCAGCTGGATGCATTGCACAACTAGCAATGAGAGAAACTGCAAATCTACCAAGCTTTACTCACCTGGAAGAAGAACGCAGAGTCCTAGAAGAGGACACCTATGTGGACGACATCCTCACTTCCCATAACAGCCTTGAAACGCTAAGTTTGATCACGCAAGGAGTGGAAAAAATACTAAAAGCAGGAGGCTTACACTTAAAACCCTGGGTGTGGTCTGGTCAAAGTGGGAGGCAAACGAGCATGGGAGACATCCAACCAAAAAACCTAAACCCTCAGAGCAAAACCATTATCCTCCCAAATCAAATGAGGGATGAAGATAACAAAGCTCTTGGTATAGGCTATGATACTGAAGAAGACAAACTGTACATGCTAACCTCAATAAATTTCTCTAAGAAGAGAAAGAAAATGCGGATGGGTAAGAATCTTATCAAAGATGAGGTAAGGCCTGCAACACCAAATCCACTGAGCAGGAGGGTGTTATTGAGCCAAGTAGCCAGTCTCTATGACCCAATTGGCCTTGTGGCCCCAGTAAAACAAAATGGTTCAATCCTTATAAGAAAGGCATTCCAAGAAACTGCTAGTGGGAGGATGAATCATGAGACCTGGGACAAGCCACTCTCAGCTGGACTCAGAGAGGAAGCCATCAAACTCTTTGAAGAATATGCCAACCTAAGCCAGATTAAGTTCCCCAGAAGTCTGACACCAACTGACTGGAAGGGTCAACCTGTTGCAGTCACCTTCTCAGATGGGAGTGACAAGACTTATGGAGCTGTCATGTACCTCAGATGGAACACAGCACATGGAGCAGAGGTCCGCTTTGTGGAAGCAAAGGCCAAACTAACTCCACTTGACCAAAAAGGAGAAGCTGTAAAAGCTGAAATCTGTGGAGCAGTTTTTGCAGCTCGACTCCGGAAGTACTTTGAACGACAGTCAAGAATGCAAGTGGAGCGCTGGTTTCATTTAGTTGACAGCCAAACAGTACTTGGAGCTATTCAGAGAGAGAGCTACGGATATCAAACATTCTACGCTAACCGTATTGGTGAAATCCAGAAGATTGCACCAGTCAAAGATTGGTGGTGGGTTCCTGGTGAGTTAAACATTGCTGACATCATAACAAGAGGAAGCACAGCTGCAGAGCTGGATGAAGGATCTGTTTGGCAAAATGGTCCAAATTTTCTTAAATCACCAGTGGAGGAGTGGCCCATAAAGTCACCTGGAGAAGTCGCCGCTCAAGCTAGAGAAAATGTGAATAAACTCCAAAGAAAAGCTTTCACAGCTGCCATCACAAGAAGCCAGACTAAACAAAACAAAACTCGGCAGCCTCCACAAACAGCCCAGCAAGATCAAGTCCAAGATCCAGCTATTGCTGGAGGAAATCAGAGAGCTGGCTGGGTCAACAAACTGGTCACTGTAGAAAGATACAGCACCCTACAAAAGCTTGTTGACATGGCTGCATGGATCTACCGAGCTGTTAAAACTTGGATGGAGAAGTGGAGGAAAAAAAAAAAAACTACCTGATAAAGGAAAAGAGATACCTGAGAATGTGAACATTCCTGTACCAACTGTAGCTGAGCGCAAAATGCCCTCACAAGTCTGTTCTTGGCAGCTCAGGAAGACAAAACATTCCCTGAGACAACTCTCAACAGACTGGTTGTGTACCGTGACACTAATGGACTATTTGTCTGTGGAGGAAGAGCAACAACTACAAGACCATGGGAAAGTTGTGTGACCTCCTTGGGTTTTCACCAGGAGCTCAAGTGGGAGGTGTTGTGTCAAATGACAGTTTTGACTTTTTAATTGCACCTCATTTGAACTCATTTTTCTTTCAACCTTTATTTTCTGTTAGATTACATAGATCAGACAGAGGGGGAGCTCTAGCCTAAAACTGTGCTGTAGCTGCTGTGATGCTGATTAGTGTCTTAATGCAGGTGTGTGGTTCTTTGTCACAATCAGTGCCAGTGCATGAAGGAAGGTAGACACGCACCGGTGAGTAGCAGTTTCAATAAACCTGTCAGTTTTTGAGTCTAGAAGCAAACTTATGGTAAACAACACAGTAGTTTGAGGTGATTTTAGGCCCTTTGTGATTTTAGAAGGCCCTCTGTGTTTGTTTAGTTCCATTGTAAGTCTCTTGTGAGTTTTGAGTTAAGTTGACCAAATGCTGTTTTGAGACTCTTTAAGTTAAATCATCCATTTTAGTTTAGATTACACATTTAGTCTTTCTATATTGTGAATTTCATGAAAGCAATTAGTATTTTGTAAGCTTAGAAATGAATCATGCAAGTCAAATATTACTTTTATTTCTCTAATCCTTAAATTACTTGCATGAAAATCCCAGTGATTTAGGCATCTTTTGTTGGCTTTGTTGGGCTGGATTTATTGGCTAAAAACAATTGTTTGTAATTATTTATTTGATGTAATTAGGTAAGATACAATTAAGATAACAAATGACAAAGTATTACAGTAACATTTATTAGAACATTTAGAAGAATTATCAAGAAATGGTCAAAAATAATATAGTAAATGGTTAAATGCTTTAAAATGGTTACTTCCTTGTTTGTCAGAATATGTGTTTACACAAGTTAAAATATGAATTTTGTATGTATTTATATGGTTTAAGTGATTGAGAACATTGGAAGCTAAGCTGTTGATCTGTTTTTTTTCCTAAGGTTTTCAACCTATTCATCCTATTCATACTATTCTTTCTACTGATTCTGCTGCTACTGCTGTAGAACCATCTGTGAGAGAAATTAATAAAGTTGATGAAGTGAGTTGAGCCTACGTCTACCTTCTTCCTGGATCTTTCAAGTCAGATCAGCACTGGTTGGAACCAAGACTTGACAACAACAGACATTTAGACCAAACTATATTTCATTTTTCTATTTTAGTTTAACCTAAACTAAGTAATGAATGGAGGAATAGTTTGGAAGAAGAGACCTTCGTTACAGAAGCCCTCCAAAATTTTATAGGTATAGATCCCTATTTCTAATTTTACAGAATTGATCCACCCCTTAATTGGTAATGGTAGCTGATCTAAACCATGATAGCTTACACACCAGGTGCATATAGGTAGGGCCTAATGTAAAATCCCAATCATAAGCCCACCTAAAAAACCACATAATTGCATGACACATAGAACCAGAGTGGCACTGACTGGAAGCCAACCAGCCAACAACCTTCGATGTGGGGACCTGCAGCTCCAACGCTTGGTCTTCAACCTTCATCCAAGGGTCGCCTCCTCTGTGTCAATCGAGGGATCCCCTCTACATGCTGATTATAAAAACAATTGTTGCTGATCAATCAACAAAACTAATCGTTGTGGAATTACTGCTGTGGATTATAAGACTTTGTTTTCCAAAGGATTAAAAGCTTACCGCAATGGGATTACCTACGAACAGTATGGAAGTTCCAAAACCTTGTGGGATTACCTACGAACAGTATGGAAGTTCCAAAAAACTTTATGGGATTATAGTTTTGATTTTTCTTCTTCCACTTGCTGGATTACTTCAAGATCAGAGACAGTTCAATGTATCCTTTCGTGTTGGACCTCATCCCCAAGGACTGGCGATGACTTCCAAAAGGGGGGAGATGTAGTGGACCTACCCAGGGTCAAACTTAAGTCTTTTTGAACTGTTCCAGAGATGACCTTTACTGACCTTTCAATAACCAGACATTTAACACAATTTATTTTATTAGTTTAAATCAAAGGACAGATTCACTCAAAAAGAGACTATTTCTATCTTTGAGTTTGTTTAATACAAATATAATCAGAGCATCACCTGTGTTTATTCATGAGCAGTGTTGTAATTTACAATATATCATGATCACATATGTTATATGCTATGTTATTTCCTTAAATGTGAAGCATTACTGTGTCACTTCTGCAAATGAAGGTGTCTAACGATGTCAGAGTTCAGATATGTCAAACTGACTTGCTCAGAAGTTGTTTTGGTTGAGTTCAGCTAAATCTCGAACTAAGCGTCGAAATGTCTCTTCACTTTCAGACACTTTCCCAAAACATTCCTCTGTTTATCTAAGCAGACTTGCTGTCAACCTTGAGTCTTCACTTCACATTTTCCCACTCCTCTTGGTCCACGGATCAATGAGGAAACGTTTTTCTGGTCTCAACACTTCTAGAAAAAACGTTTGCTTCCGTGAACGTGCAGAGTTTGAATGAACAGAGACCTGAAAGCTCTCTGCCTTGGCAGCTGATTAAGTTTGGTCAAAAGCCAAAGACTGACTTACCAGCTGGAACTTCATGGATGACTCCATGAAGTTCACAGAGCAAAGGCTCTCTATGACTTTCTTGAGGAAAGCTTTATTTTGAAACTAACCCAGAAGCTGCCACTTTCTTTGACGAAGAAGGCAGGCGTCACGACACGTGAATCCATGAACACACCGAGGTACACCGGACTTCATAGGCCAAGAACCTGTGAGGCTCAGACTGCTTCTGCAACTACCAACCGAGACTGAACGTCAAACAGGTACAGAGTTGCGGATGTTTCTTGGATCGTGCTATGAAGTTGAGCTGGTTCTTGTCCGGAGGAGTGTCATTTCTGGTTAAACTCAAAATAGATAACTCCTTAAACTTCCCTTTCTTCCTCATTCTTCAACCTCTCCCTCTCTCAAATTCTAAGCTGGTAACTACATTTTAAGCTAAGAGCCACAGACTAAGTATATTGACAACCTGTATTTATGTCTGTTGTTGCAATTTAAATGTGCTGATGTGTTAAATTGCAAGAAAATGAAAATCAGTCAATCAAGTGTAATGGTGTTAATTTTAGTTGATTTATTTTAAATAAATGGTAGTGTCTCCTGGCATACCAACTAAAATCAACGTCTCTGTCACTTAATGGCTTTATGGTTTATTTATTCATCATAAAGATCACAGAAATATTGGGTAAACTGAAAAAGAAAAGAATCTGTGAAATACTATTCAATCTGAATAAGTAATTAAGATATATAAAGTATGTCAGTTTAATATTGACCTCCTCATATATCCTACATCTGCTCCTTTGTTTTGCAACCCGGGGATGTAAGCTGCCTTCAACGATTTTAGGTGAATGCGAGCCCAACAGAGCAGCTCTCTGGCCACGTCCAGCAGCTGGAGTGATCTGACTCCGCCCTAGCGATTTATGAACGCTGCTGTGGCTCTATTGTCTATGTGAACTAGCACGTTCTGATCTCTGAGCATATGAACAAAGTGTTTGAGAACTTTGTGAACTGACAGAAGTTCCAAGACGTTTATGTGAAGAGACGTGCCCGCCGGCCACGTCCCGCCCACTGAATGTGACAGATACGTCCCGTCCCAACCGGAAAGGGACGCATCCGTGAAGACCGCCTCGTGTGATGTTACTCGGTCCAGGGGAACTCCCTCCAATAGGATGCAAGGGTTCTCCCAGAAAGCTAGATCCGCTCTCACCGACTATGGTACCGTGATCCAATGCCATTTGTGACGAACCGGGTCGAGTTTCAGATGGAAAAACCAATGCTGCAGACTGTGCATGTGCAAGAGACTTAACCTGACCACTGTTTGAGCTGCAGCCATGGTTCCTAACAGCCTCATGACAGTCAGAGCTGTTACTGTCCTGTCAGGTTGCACATGCTGGAGCAGTGACGTCAGCGAGTCCCTGCTCTGCTCTGACAAGACAGCTGTCATGCTGACTGAGCAGAGATTCCCCCCCAGAAAAGTGATTTTCTGAGCTGGGATCACAGAACTTTTCTTCCAGTTAATCGTGAACCCCAGCTGTGACAGATGACTCACCAGTACAGATGTTTGTGCTTCCGCCTCCACCCTGGAGCGGAACAGGAGCAGAATGTCGTACAGATAGAATAATATTCTCATTCCTCTTGAACGAAGTGGGTGAAGCGCTGCCTCGATGATCTTGCTGAAAGTATGGGGCACAAGCGCATACTCGAACGGGACCCGATTGAATTAGTAACAAACACCTTGAAATGCAAACCTGAGATATTTCCCGTGTTTGTTTATCATGGGAACATAGAAATATGCATCTTTCAAGTCGATTGAAATAAAGTATTCCCCGTGTGTCACGTACTCCAGTGCACGTTTTATCGTCAGCATGTGAAAGGGATGAGTCACGATGTACTTGTTGAAAACTGACAGGTCCAGAATCAGCCTGTAACCCTCCGGTTTCTTTGGAACCAAGAAATACTTTGAATAAAAACCGGTTTCCTCCTCCCCTGAGGGAACTCTGGAAATTGCGTTTTTCAATAATAACTCCTTCAGTTCTGACTGGAGAATTATTCCTTGTTCTGGGGACGACAGTTTTGTTTCCAACACTCCGTTGAATTTTGGAGGTGTCGTCGTAAACTGTAGAGTATAACCGTTGCGGATTGTTTTTTCCAACCAGCTGTTTAGCGTGCATGTGTTTAACCACACCGCGTTGTGAGCTGTCAGAGGAGAAGCATGTGTGTTTTGAATTGAAGGAGAAGATACCCTGGCTTCTACCACCACCTTGCAGATTTTGTCCGCAACAGTCCATGGGAGGCCGGACATGAAAGGGCTGTTTGTCGGCTGATGCATCACAGGTCAAACCTGTGCATGTTCCTGCATGAAGTGCAACAGGAGGAGGTGAAAAAGTCCTGGTTGAAACAGGCTCATGAGATTTAACAGATTGAAAATGAGCAGATGGGACTCTGCTTTGTTTAAACAGTTTACCACTCTTTGTTTTCAGATATTTGTCAGAGTACGCCTTCTCCGTCGTGCGAGGAGGAGGGTTGCTGAGTTCACCCAGAGTTTGCTGCTCGCAGGTGCACCTGCAGCTGCCGCTGCATGGCGGTCTACTGTTTGATCACAGAAACTCATTTTCACCTTCTGGTTGTTTGTAAAAACCTGATTTGAAACAACCTCAGAACTTACTTGTGGTGATGTGTCAGTAGAAACAGATGAACTCAAATGTGAATAAGACACTCTGTTTTTTGAGACAATAATTTTATTGCTCTCACCAAAAACACTGCCATCAAAACCCAACACAGCTCCGGCGCCCCATCATTTAAAAAAAATGTCTCTTCCTCATGTCCTGGGTCTGGCCCGGCCATGAGGGCTGCCTGCCTCTGCCACAAGGGTCTCTGGGTCTCTGGAAGTGAGGCAGTTGGCCCCTTGCAGGTGCTGGTGGTGCTGGCACAGCAAACGTGGCTGCAGGCGATGCCCGCCTTTGATGCTGGCGGAACGATCTGGCTTGGTCCCGGTACCGGACAGGCCCACGAGCCGAGCGGGGGCCTGGTCTCTGAGGGGTCACATGCTTCTGGACCTGCTCCAGTGCCTCCGACGAGGACTGGAGCTGGTTAAAAACATTTTTAAAGTGTGGTCCGAACAAACCATCAGCAGACACCGGCCCCTCGAGCAGCTGCCGCTTCACTTTGTCTGGGATAGCTGGAGAAAGCTTCAGCCAGAGCTGATGCTGGAGGAGAGTGGCCCACGCTGAGATGCGCGCTGAGCACGTAGCCATTGCCGCACATAAATTCGTGATGATGTCTGCTGCCTTCCCGAGGTTGTCATCCGCGGTCTGGCGTGAGATAAACATGGCCAACAGCGCCACATTATTCGTAGCAGCCCCCACCTGTGACGAGCACTGATGTATTTTGTCGGTCAGCTTGCCCGTGAGCTGGTCGTTGGTCGTCGGTGGGGTGATCCGGGTGCCCACATGTTTCGCAGCCTTGACGCCAAACACAGCAGACAAAGCAGGCTCCAGGGGGGACACGGTGGGGAAGGACTGGTCCGTGACACCCAGGACTTTTGTTATCTGAGCATAAGATTAAACTGGCGCCTTCAGCTTCAGCGGCTCGCTGGCTGCGCTCTGGAGCAGGGCTGAGACGTCAACGACGCACGGCCAGATCATGTCTTGGTGTCCACTACCCTACGTGGCAAACCTTCCTGCCAGCAGGGGTGAAGTGGCCTGGGCAGCCGCCACAGGCACCTCCAAACCGCAGACTTCTGCTGACTGTTTGATGATCTCTGGGAGCGCGCTGAGGAGGGAGGTGTGTGCGCTCGGTCTGGTCTCCGGCGGAGTCGCCGGACGTCCATCTGGTGAGGATGTTCTGCTGTGTGTTGAGCCAGCAGTGGAGCGTGGGGGTTGCACCGGGTCCCTACCTCCGAAGCAGGCGGACTGCGGTGGCCGGCAGGTTCCGCTCTTTCGGTGGGAGGGTGGGGCGGCTCCACACCTTCACGTGGACAGGTGGGAGCCCCGCCGCTAGCATTCTTGGAGCCGGAGAATAATGGTGAAGCGGGTACAGCGTCACCGCAAGGTGATGCCGACTCGTCACAGCTAGCTACCTCCAAGGGAGACGTGAGCAAGTCCAGCTCATCCATCAATTCCTCGATATTCACATCTCCCCTCGGCTGACACTCTATAACCGCCAGGTCAAAGAGGTTGAACCGGCGAGCCCTCTCCTCTTCTGATAAAAAGCCACACGCGAGGTAGGAGGGCTGTGGTACCATAGCCTGCCGAGCGTGGACAGCTCCCAGGCAAGCCTCGCATAGGGGATGCGGGTCGGTTGACAAGATGTACCCTGCCATGCACGTGGGGCAGGGCTTGAAGGTGGTCCTAAAATGGGACATTGTTTTTAGTCTTTGTGTCGTACGAGCGTGAAGAAAAAAATGGGAACAGAATAATGGTCCACAGGCAATTTACAGTGGACCACAGGGCGGGCCCA
>JBBPBX010007804.1:40228-50762 GCA_038048925.1 Garcialebias charrua | reverse complement strand
AGCATGGTGGTGGCAGCATCATGCTATGGGGAAGTTTTTCAGCAGCAGCTGTCAGACAGACTAGTCATGATATAGAGGGAAAGATGAATACAGCAATGTAGAGAGACATCCTAGATGAAAACCTGCTCCAGAGAGCTCTTGACCTCAGACTGGGGCGACGGTTCATTTTTCATCAGGACAACGACCCAAAGCACATGACCAAGATCTCAAAGTTGGGGCTTCAGGACCACTCTGTGAAGGTCCTGGAGGGGCCAAAATCTTAAAGGAGGGGTTTCAGGGCCGCTCTGTGAAGGTCCTGCGGGGCCAAGATCTCAAAGGGGCCAAAATCTTAAAGGAGGGGTTTCAGGACCACTCTGTGAAGGTCCTGGAGGGGCCAAGCCAGAGTCCAGACTTGAATCTGATTGAACATCTGAATATATCTGAAAATGGCTGCACAGACATCTCCCATCCAACTTGATGGAGCTTGAGAAGTACTGTAAAGAAGAATGGGACAATCTGCCTAAAGATAGATGTGCTAAACTTAAAGCATCATATTAAAAAAGATTTGAGGCTGTAAATGCTGCCAGAGGTGGATCAACAAAGAATTAAACAAAGGCTATGAATACTTAACATAAATGGGATTTCTTAGTTTTCTATTTTTAATAAATTTGCAAAAATCTCAAAATCTTTTTTAACCTTCTCATAATGGGGTAATGTGCGTAGAAGTTTAATGAAAGTAATTAATTTAATAAATTGTGGAAAAAAATAAAGCGCTGTCAATGCTTTCTGGATAATGGTTTCCTTTTGCTATTATCTTTTCCTGTGCATCAACTGATATACTATAGTATTTTTGTACTTCTTTGCAATCTTTTTTCTTTTCTTTTTTTAACTCAAATTTTAATCATCTAATTAAGGGGCAAAGATAAAAATAGTATTTCTGTTTTGATTCCACAGATTTCTTTTAAACTGACAGTGGAAAAGTTGGCTTTAGGTTCTTGGCAGCTAGACAAAATATTCGTAAAAGTCATGAAAAGTAGACTTATCAGAAAGAAAATATACTGTAGGTGAAACTTTGACACTTGGTCCCTCTCTGTGGTTCGACTCTGTGTTTATTAATCTCAGAGCCCAGATCTAGAAGGATAATCTGGTTAAAGATGTAATCAAAAAGCCATTTGCAAGCATGGAAAGTGTATGCAAAAGCCTTGGTAGGAAACATGTCAGTGCTTGAGCAACATTTCATGCAAAAGGTGCCACATGCAAAATCAACACTGCGGTCAATACAAAACTTGATACAAAAAAACAAGGGAAGCACCGAAACATGTTTCATTAACATTAGCATCAACAACTGGTTATGATGGCATTAGCAGGCTTTACTGTGAATCAGTGTGACGAATCGACAATCCAGTGAAAACATTTGACAACAGTTGTGGTTTCCTTGTGACAACAATTTGTGTGGGTTTAACAAATTTACAGTTTATGTGCAGTCAGATAGTTCCACCAAAGATAATCCAAATTTAAACCACAATTAATGTCAGAAAAATTCTCCAGAAAGATGAGCTCCAAACTCCGCACAAGCACCAAAAACACACGAGTGAAAGTCACGCATTTAACTTTTGAAAATATGAAATCCAGCAAGGGGCTTATAATGATGATGATAAATTCATTACCTTGCTCCCAAACAGAAAAACTCAGATTAACTTTGTAGAGAAGCAGCTCTCTTTCATGCAGCTCATGGAGTGCTGAATGAGTGTGTGTGGATGGCTCAACAAGGGCACAGATTGTGTTGGAAAGTGCTTTGAGTGTCTTGGTTGAATAAAAAGGCACTATATAAGTACAGTCGTTAGAATTAACTAGAGAAATTGCATTTCTTTTAAAAATGCAGTGTGAATGCTTATTGCAAAATAACTGGCTGAAAAACAGCTGAAATTAGCTTAAAAAACAAGCTGAAATGAGAGAACAAGCCAAAGTTAGCATATGAAAGAAGAAAGAACACACATGCTGAATTAGATTAAATAAAAATGATAATAAAAATGGAAAAATTAGCTAAGAAAGTGTAAATTAGCAGAACATAGCGGAAAAGTAGCTGAAAAGGCAGACAGAAGCAAAAGCTAGAAACAAGTGGAAAGAGCTGAAATAAGCTAAAAAAAGGTTGAATTAACTGAAAATTTTAAAAGTGGCATAAAAACACCAAATAATAGCTGAAATAGCTGAAAAAGCTAAAACTAGCAGAAACAAGTTAATTAGGCTGAAAGTAGCAGAAATTACACAAAATTGTTTGAATTTATCTGAAAACAGCTGAAATTAGCTAAAAATGCAAAAAGCTAACTGAAAATGTAGAACAAGCTTAAATTAGCATAAGAAAGCAGAAATAGTGCATGTTTGCCAAATTTGAGCACATTTTTGCCGAATTAAGCTGGAATAAGCTGAAATGAGTGCAAAAAAATTGGAATTAGCTGGAAAAGCTCAAATTAGCTTAAAACTGATAAACAGTAGCTGAAATAGCAGAAAAAGTAGATTTTTTTTCAGAAATAAGCTGAAAATAGCATAACGAGCTGAAATTAGCAGAAAGAAGTTAGAAGAAGCAAAATGCTGTAGTTAGCAAAAAGAATCTGAAAGGAGAACAAAACAGCTGACAAAAAATCTGAAATTAGCTGAAAGTAGCTGAAAAAAGTTTAAATTTGCACAAGCTGAAAGAAGCTGAAGCAGAACAAAATGTGAAAGTAGCAGCAAAAGGTTGTAAACTGATCGAAAGATTTGAAGGATGGATAATGATCTCAGTTCATTTTCTATGAGGAAAAAAAATGGCAGAAAAGGCTAAATATTGCGAAAATATTGCAAAAAGCTAAAGTTACACCTATACCAAAAGTCATATCAGGATATTCCTGAAAGAGCTGAACGTTTGATATATATGTTGAAATAGGTTGAAAATTGCGGGAGGGGAATTGCGCTGAAAAAATTGATCACAATATTACGAATTATTCATAAGCCTTCACAACATGTAACATTTATGTACTTTGTATTAACATACTGTACATAAATCTTACATGTTACATGTTAATACATACATTAACATTAAATCATTTATGTGTTGTAAAATAAATCATTTATGTGTTGTTGATTTTTTACATTTATTTAAAAAAATCATTAATACTTTTAATTCTTCTACTACTTATTTTTCCATAGTATTTTTTACCATCCTTAAATGAGGCCTTGGGCTCCTACAGGTAAATTTGCATACAGCCACTTTTTCATAAAGCCCCGACACATAATATGTGCCCTGTAGTGACGACTCTGGCTGCAGTCTCCAGCTGATCTGCATCATGGCTGCACGCTTCTCTCTGCTGTGCGTTTTGTACCTGGTGTTCAGGCCGGGTCGCAGTGTGAGCTCACCTGAATGGTTTCAGAACATTTCTACAAACCTGTTTAGTTTACCTGGCGATATTTACCTTGGAGGGCTTTTTCCAATCAACCAGCAGTCCAACAGCCTCAGTCCCATACTGGAGCCCAACAGCATCAAATGTGAAAGGTAAACAATTAAAAATGCTACTTTTATGTACCGGTACATACATTCCATATGTTGGATTTGACTTGTTTTGTTGTTGTTAACAGTATGAATGAAGTCGGACTGGGCCTTGCTTTGGTCATGAAATTTGCCGTGGATGAGATCAACATAAACAAGGCTCTGCTTCCTGGCATCAACTTAGGTTATAAAATCTATGACACATGCAAGCAATCTTTTGTTGTTGTCAAGCCCACTGTTTCCTTCCTCACTGAAAAGACAAGCAACACTCTTCTGGTGAAATGTAATTACACCGACTACGAGACGAGCATTTCAGCAGTCATTGGTCCACAAACCTCAGAAATGGTGTCAGTCATCGGAAAGCTGCTGGGATTTTTTTTAATGCCACAGGTTTGGAATGCAATAAACTAATACACTTCACAGGCAAATATTACACTAAACACAAAAGAATACTGTACTGGCAAAATTGATTTACATCAAATTTTGTGGTTAATAATTGAAGTTTGTCCTTTTGGGTACTTTTTCATTTTACTGAGCTTTTGAAAAAATTTTTTTTACTCTGGTGGACCAGAGTTATAAAAAAGGTATTACTTTTATGATGTTACCAAAAACTGAAGATGGGAGTCAGATATGAGATTTATTACAAAACTAAAACAATTCTGATTAAGTTGTGTCAGTGAAATGTAAAAAAACGGACATTTAAAAACAGTTAGAGTATATACTTTGCAAAAATAGTTTTGTAAATCTAAATGTGCATTTTTAGAAATATTAGTTATTAACAAGAGAAATTGCATTTTTTGTGAAAATGCAGTGTGAATGCTTATTGCTGAGGAAACTGTTGAAGAACTGCTGAAATTAGCTAAAACATGCTGAAATGTAGCTGAAATGGAAGAACAAGTCTAAGTGAGCAGAAGAAAGTAGAAACACATATTTTATGAATTAGGTTTAAATAACCAGAAATTAGCATACAATTCAATAAATTAGCTAAAAATGCTGAAATTAGCAAAAATAAATAGCTGAAAAGTAGCTGAAAAGGCAGAAAGAAGCTTAAGCTACCAGAAGTGAAAGGAGCTGAAATGAGCTTTAAAAAAAAGTGGAATTAGTTGTGGGCCTGTGATCGGAAGATAGTCGGTTCAAGCCCCGGTACCAACATCAAAAATTTGGGTGGGATAGGTGAAACACCCACACCTGCCCCCACCCTCATTCGCCTCACTCTGGGCCCTTGAGCAAGGCCCTTAACCCCCACCATCTGCTCGTCTGGGTGTCCGAGATAGCAGTTTTCTGCTCCACACAGAGGGCTGTGGTAGCTCGGTGGTCTGTGGTTGCGTCAGGAAGAGCATCTTGTAAAAATAACTGCCAAGTCTTCGTGGGACATAGTTCGCTGTGGCGAGCAGCCGAAAGAATAAGAAGAAGTTGTAAATGCTAAAATCAGCATAAACAGCTAAATAGTAGCTAAAATAATTTAAACTAGCAGAAATAAGCTGAAAGGCATGAGCTGGAATTATCAGAAAGTAGTTAATAATTAGGATGAAAGTAGCAGAAATGAGCAAAAAAAATTAATCTGAAAACAACTAAAATTCACTAAAAAGGTAGCTGAAAAGGTAGAACAAGCTTAAATTAGCAGAGAGAACATGTTTGCCCAGTTAGGCTGAAATAAGCAAAATTTAGCACACACACACAATTTTTTTTTTAAAGCTGAAATTAGCACAAAAAAAAACTGTTGAAAAGTAACTAAAAAGGCAGAAAAATCTGAAATTATAAGAAGGAAGTGGAGTGGAGGCCTGGCTACCTCCTGGGCTCCTGTGGAGCTGAAATTAGTAGAAAGACATTAGAAGTGTCACGGTACGGTGTGGGGTTGAGGGATGAGCCCTGTGGTGCAGACAGGCAGACTCACAGAGGCACAAGTAAAATAAAAAACACTTTAATAAGACAAAATCAAAACACTGACGTGGCAGTACAAAACAAAACCTAATACGGACGCTCTAACTGTGGCCAGAATACTAACACTAAACATACAGATGAGATGTACTCACGGGACCAAGGAGCTGGGATACGACACACCAGGGAACAGGGACAATGACCCGACAATGAGACACACATGAATGCTGACTAATATATGCGTCTTAATTAACTACAAACACAAACACCTGAGACGCAGACCAGAGACGCAGAGCTGACAGACACAGGATGTAAGGAGGGAGACAGACCAACAGAGGGAGCCATCCTTACAGTACCCCCCTCAAAGATGCCCCCCGACGTCCCCAAAGAACACCCCCCAAAAAACAGGGTGGGCAGAGGGAGGAACCGCAGGGACGGCGGGCACGAGAAAAAAACAAGGACAGGGAACAAAACACAAGGAAAACAAACCAAAAACCGACAGGAACAAGGGCCTGGGACAAATGCTAAACATAAAAGCTAAACCTAGAAAACTAACAAGTGACCAAACATTGTGGCCAGGACGTCGACTTCGGGCAAGGGCCCGGCAGGCGGGCGTCCGGGAGACTGTCCATCGCGTAGGATCCCGTCTGGCGGACGACCGAGAGGCCGTCCATTCTACAGGGTCACATCAGGCGGGCGACCGGGAGGCTATCCATCGAGCAGGGTCATATCAGGCGGGCGACTGGTCAGGCGGGCGGCAGGAAGGCCGTCCACCATTAGGAGCTTCCGATGGCGATGAGGCCACAGGACAGCTGAAGACGAGGGTGGCACCCTTCAGGGTCCACCCAGAACAGGAAGCGTGGGAGGCGCCCAGAACAGGCACTACATTGGCAGGTGCACAGACTTCTTCGGCATCAGGACCTTCATCGGTGGCAGGTACCCAAACGTCTTCTTCGGCGTCAGGACCTTCTTTGGCGGCAGGTGCACAGACTTCTTCGGCGGCAGGTGCATAGACTTCTTTGGCATCAGGACCATCTTCGTTGGCATCAGGACCATCTTCGTCGGCATCAGGACCATCTTCGTCGGCGTCAGGACCATCTTCGTTGGCGTCAGGACCATCTTCATTGGCGTCAGGACCATCTTCATCGGCGTCAGGACCATCTTCGTCGGTGTCAGGACCATCTTTGTCGGCATCAGGACCATCTTCGGCGGCGTCAGGACCATTTTCGTCTGCGTCAGGACCATTTTTGTCGGCAGGACCACGATCATCAGGAATCCCATCATGTGGCGCAACGACGCCAAGCGATGAGACATCGTCGTCAGGTGGCGAGACGTCGTCGTCAGGTGGCAAGTCGGGTGAGATATCATCGGGCGTCAAGTCAGGCGAGACATCGGGCGTAATCATCATCATCAAAACCTCGTCGGATGTTGAGTGATCGAGTGTGGAGACATCTGGCGAGACGTCATTGGGCGTGGAGACATCTGGCGAGACATCATCGGGCGTTAAGACGTCGGACGAGACGTCATCGGGTGTTGAAACGTCGGGCGAGATGTCATCGGGCGTTGAAACATCGGGCGAGACTTCATCGGGCGTTGAGACGTCGGACGAGACGTCATCGGGCGTTGAGACGTCGGGCGAGACGTCAGGTGAGTCGTGCGAGACATCGGGCGAGTCGGGCGAGACATCGGACGAGTCGGTGAGACATCGGGCGAGTCGTGCAAGACATCAGGCGAGTCGTGCGAGATATCAGGCGAGTCGGGCGAGACATCAGGCGAGTCGGGCGAGACCTCTGTCGGCTGTGAGGTCTCTGTCGGCTGCGAGACCTCCGGCTGCGAGACCTCTGGACAGCAGAAGATGTGGGTGGCACCTTCCAGGGCCCACCCAGAACAAGAAGCGTGGGAGACGTCCTCCAAGATCCTCCCAGAGCAGGAAATGTGAGGGGCTCTCTCCAGGGACCTCTCGGGACAGAAAACGTGAGGGGCTCCCTCTTAGGACCCCTCAGGACAGGAAACGTCAGGGGCTCCCTCCTGGGACCCCTCGGGACAGGAAACGTGAGAAGCTCCCTCTTGGGACCCCACGGGACAGGAAACGTGAAGGGCTCCCTCCTAGGACCCCTCGGGACAGGAACCGTGAGGGGGTCGCTCCTGGGACCCCTCGGGACAGGAAACGTGAGTCATGAAGACCTCAAACGTAATGAGAAGACCCTCCATTGACGTGGAGGCGTCAGCGGTGAGGGGACCCTCCATCGACGTGGAGGCGTCCATTGACATGGAGGCGTCGGCAGCGTGGAGACCCTCCATCGACGTGGATGTGTCGGTAGCGTGGATACCCTCCATCGACGTGGAGACGTCGACGGTGAGTGGACCCTCTGTAGGCGATGCGAAAGCAGGACCCTCTCTAGGCGATGCTGGAGACGCAACGTCCTCTGTGGACAATGCGGAGGCAGGACCCTCTGTAGTCGATACGGAAGCAACGCCCTCCATAGGTGGTACTGGAGATGCAGCGTCCTCTGTGGATGTTGGTGATGCAGCACCCTCTGATGCCATCGGTAGGATAGTACCCTCTGGTGCCATCGGTAGGATAGCACCCTCTGGTGCCACAGGCAGGACAGCACCCTCTGGTGCCACAGGCAGGACAGCGGCTTCTGTGAATGCGGGAGAGACCTCTGCACCCTCAGTAGGAGTCTTGGGAGCAGTGCACTCTGTTGCTGCAGAGCACGCAGCGTCAGCACCCTCTGTGGAGGCTGGGGAGACAGCACACTCAAAAACAAACAACTCATCCTTCAGAGCTTTAGCCAAAGTCAACATCTGAGTGAGACCTGGGTTAGGTATTAAAAAAGGACTGTTAATAATTATGTCTTCATAATGGAGTAAGTCTTAAATTTCTAATGAGGGTCCGGGTTATTGACGGCAGCATAAAACTGTCTGTTTATCTGCTGTAGAGTAAGACTGGCCTCAGATCTCTGTCCCACAGCAACCCCTGTGGTTGAGGTGGGATGTGTCCACTCCTCAGCAAAGCGAGAGCTTGAACACTCTCCATCTATGTGTCCTGCAGATTCTTCTTGTGCGAGTCCTACAGGTGTAGCAACCCTTGTGGTCGACGTGTGATCAGATAGCTCCTCTTCAGAGCGGGAGCTCGAACACTCCTCCTTCCGTGTAGGAGTCTTGCAAGGAAGTCTCCTCTCGGCTGTGTGTCGTGCAGGAGCCTCTGTGTCTCCTGCAGACGTGTTATTGTGGGGGATCCCATACCCCCTCCTCAAAGCACATCTCCCCTGAGATGTCATGGAGTACGGGTGCAGGTACCCCTCCCCCTTCGAAATCCTCCCCGGCTTTTCCGACAGCGTGGGAGAAACAAGGGGGAAAACGGGCTGAAACCCGGAAATGTTTGTCTTCGCCGGTCGCCGCCCCCTCCGGCGGCGCCGTGTGTCCTGAGCTGGAACGGGGCAAGAGTTCTTCTGGGTCCAAATCGTCCTTGGACACACACCATAGCAAAACGGCATGTGCAGGAGGGAAGGAAGTAAACTGGTTGGAGCGGCCGTCCCGGCGTTTCCTCCTCGCTCGCTCCGCGACCAACAGTGGAGACGGGAACTGTTCCAACCTGGGTCTATGGCGGCTCCAAGCGGGTTCAGTTCGAAACCCGCTACCTCTGATGACTGCATCTTCCCTCTGAGCTGACGTATGTTGCGAATTCAAAAGGTTGAAGGAAGCTCTGAAACGAATGTGCAAATTTTATGTAGGTTTATTGTACATATAAGAATAAACCTTACAGCAGACAACAGACCTGACTCCAACACAGTCCACACACACATCTTCGAAGGCGGACCACGGTTTTATACCTCTAGATGACGTCATCGCCTCGTGGGACCAATCCTGGAACCGAACCGCCTTGGAACCGCCCTAGAACTTCCCCTACTCTGTGAGTGATCCGCCTCTCAGCCAACAAGCTATCAGCTTCATATGTCAATCATCCAGTGTTATGTCTGTGTATGTGCAGGCGTGTAACTGTTCCCTAGTGAAAACAAAGCCCGAGAGAAAAACGTTCTGCCTTGTGTCACATTTCACATTATAAGGCAGAATTAAGTGAATACAAATAATGGAGCATAGTGGGTGTAATGTAATACTGATAGAAATATATTTCACGTAGACATCTTCTGCCTCTGAGGTAAGTCTGAATTACCTGTCTGCGGGACTCAGAAATGGTCGGGCCATTTCTGTCACGGTACGGTGTGGGGTTGAGGGATGAGCCCCGTGGTGCAGACAGGCAGACTCACAGAGGCACGAGTAAAATCAAAAACACTTTAACAAGACAAAATCAAAACACCGGTGGTCGGAATACTAACACTAAACATGCAGATGAGATGTACTCACGGGACCAAGGAGCTGGGATACGACACACCAGGGAACAGGGACAATGACCCGACAATGAGACACACATGAATGCTGACTAATATATGCTTAATTAACTACAAACACAAACACCTGACCAGAGACAGAGCTGACAGACACAGGATGTAAGGAGGGAGACAGACCAACAGAGGGAGCCATCCTTACAAGAAGATGCACAAAAATGTTGCAGTTAGAAATAATCTGAAAGGAGCACAAAACAGCTGAAAAAACATCTGAAATTAGCTGAAAAAAGTTTAAATTAGTACAAGGAAACTAAAAGAAACCGAAGCAGAACAAAATGTGAAAGGAGCAATAAAAGGTTGTAAACACATCTAAAGATTTGAAGGATGTAAAATGAGTTCAATTCATTGTCTATGAGAAAAAGTGGCAGAAAAGGCTAAATATTTCAAAAAGCTAAAGTTACACCAATACTAAAAGTCAGTCAAGTCAGTTCTGCAGCATTGTCCCGAAAGAGCTTAACGTTTTGATTTATGATATGTTGAAATAGCTTAAAAACTCAGGGATGAGAATTGCACCATAAAATATGCTGAAGAAAAATGGTTGACGATAATGTGAACGCTTCATGAGCATTCACACAATAAGCAGACTCCCCGTGAAAATCAGTGGTTTGAGCTCCTTATCTGATCTGTGTACGGTAAATGACCAGAATCTGCACCCGATCATGATACTCAGTTAGATCAGCCCCATCTCTAAAACAAACGTCAGTTACAAAACCATGTTTCTGGATGTTTAGGACTCATTGCATCCCAG
>JBBPBX010007804.1:3808-17661 GCA_038048925.1 Garcialebias charrua | reverse complement strand
ATATATATATATATATTATATATGTATATATATATTATATATATATATATAAAAAAAAAATTCACACACACACAGTACCCCCAACTCCTGTAAAGATATATCGGTGTTTATTTGTTCAATGTGATTAATCAAAACCAGTTAAATGTGATCATTGGTGCTCTTTATTAAGAAAATCAACATGTCACATTTCAGGAACTGATTATTATAGACACATTAAATGTTCACTAATGAATATTTCTATATTTATCATCACAGTAATAGTGTTACACACATTATTAGTTGTAAACACTCAAAATTAGTGTTTACCTATACAGTACTGTAACCTAAACATTTAAGGAATAAACATTTTTATTAATCACTTTAAAAGTTATAAATGTTGTCTTTGGTGCATGTTTGTTTTCCAAATATATTAGTGTGTGTGAATGACAGGCATAAACACTTTGTAGAACGGTGCTTTATGAAGTTCAGTCCGTTTCCTTCTATCAGTTGACCGGCAGTTCTGCCACATCCAATATGGCGGCCGCTCTGACGTACCGCCGCTACGGACCAGCCCACTCAACGAGGCGTCCACTAACTGCCTCACCAGTTCTCTGTTGGGATCGCCCTGGCAGATGACAATAGCCAATCAGTGATGGAGAAAGGTCAGAGGAGCTTTGCTATGAAATAATGATGAATGATTGTTTGAAATTCATTTAATAGTTAACTCAGAAACCGCCGATCTGACTCCAAATCCGCCCAAATTATCACCACCCGCCCGAAGCCATTTTTAGCCGCTAAGTAGAGAGTGAAAACCGCCCAAATGGCGGTAAACCGCCCAATCTGGCAACACTGACTATGTTTCTCGGCTGGCCTGGGAACGCCTTGGGATTCCCCCAGAGGAGCTGCTCCAAGTGGCTGGGGAGAGGGAAGTCTGGACCTTAGGCTGCTACACCCGCGACCCGACCCCGGATAAGCGGAAGAAAATGGATGGATGGATGAATGGGACCAGAGCCATAGAGAGAGAGAGTTGCGACACTCTTTGAACTCGCCGACAGGCGGTCACGTGGTTCATGCAGCTCTCAATCGTTCCAAACAGCTCGTCGCTGCCAGTCAATTTGAGCAGCTACTCGCGCAAAATGACACAAAGAAACGACTTTTCTTACTTTGTCCAGCACATTTCAGTAATTATTGAGTATAACAAACTGATTACTTAACTGATTATTGATTATTTCACTGACTATGCGTTTTTTAAAAGCATTTTTAGACGTGGCAGATGCATTTATCATTACAGTGAAACGAAACTGAAACACATTTGTTAGAAAAAAAAGTATATGCAATACAATGATCAATATAGCCATGTCAACAGTGTTTTAGAATGTTACACACGCAAAAAAACAACTGGGAGATAAAGTTAGGGAGGCCAGACTGAGATGGTTTGGACATGTCCAGAGGAGGGACAGTGGGTATATTGGTAGAAGGATGTTAGAAATGCAGCTGCCAGGAAAAAGACAAAGAGGGAGGCCAAAGAGGAGATATATGGATGCAGTTAGAGAGGACATGAAGGTAGTTGGAGTGAGGACAGAGGATGCAGAGGACAGAGTGAGGTGGAGGAGGATGACTCGCTGTGGCGACCCCTGAAGAGGGAAAATCCGAAAGAAGAAGACACACGAAAAAACAACAACAGAGAGAAACACCCATTATGAAGCTATTTCTGATGTTCTCTGCATGAGAATGCTCCACCGTCCACCATTTGATCTGCTCCAGCTTACCTTATCATCTGGGATGAAGTCTTCATTTCTGCACATTAGATAATTGTTCTATTTTTTTATTATTAGCAACTGAGTACCTGGATAACAGAGTTGATTGTGCTTGTAGCCCGACTATTGTAAAATAGTAATTCACTGATTAAAATGTTAATTTAAATGAAACAGTTTAGTTAAAATCATAACAGGTGACAAAATAAGTGTTAATCGTGCAAAAATAAATTACCAAACAATTTATATAAAATATGTAAAATGTAAAACAAGCTTTAATAAAGTACTTTACTACAATTTACAGCAGGAGCACCATCACCATCATCACAACAAGACAAACTGAGTGATGTAAATTTAATCTGCACAAACATTTTCAATCAGAGCTCAAAATGTTTAACTGTCAAAGAAATGTGCAAGGAAATAAACTAGTATCACTCTACAGGCACATTTTGAGAGAGGGCACTTCACAAAGACACAGTCAGGCCGTGTGAGACTGAAGGAGGTTCCAACCATTTGTGTTCATCGCCCAGAACCAAATGAGAAGTCCAGCAGAACTTCCACTGACCAGTGATCACACATATTGTTCTAAAGTTCCTGGTTTTAGTTTTCTACATTCACCTTATAATCTTGCTGTTTTTGCCATCTTATTTTAATTTGTTAAAAAAATCTGTATGTCCATTTTATAACTGTCTATTGTTGTCACTGTTGTCATCATTCTTTGTTAAAATCAGCTCTCTCTTGTAAATAAGTCCTCAAGGCTCAATGGGATTAACCTGTATAAATAAAGGTTGAATGAATAAAGTAAACTTTGGTACGAAAGGTGTTAAATAATATACGTCGTATTTTTATTGAACAATAATCTTCATGCTAACAGTGCCATTGTAATTTCAGAGATTGAGGAGAAATAGAAGTGAGGTGAGTGAGATGAGGGAAAGATGAAAATGTATCCTCAGAGGACAGGGATGATGATCCAGGATCGACAGGACCATGAAGATGTATCAACAGGACCATGAAGATGTATCAACAGGCGATGCAATCAGGGAACAGTGATGAAAAACCTGAGGGAACAATTGGAACACAAAAAAATTACAAAAGCAGGTTCTGTGAAGAGAAATGTTAATGGAAAATAAATACTGACTTTTTTTTTTTACTAAAGATCAGATGAAGGCAATTGGCATGAAGAATAACTTCCCAGTTCCATCTGATAGTTTACTCATTTAAAAAAAAAAATTGTTACTGTTCTACAATTTATTGATGCTGTCTCATCTCAACTTGATAATAATATAATAATAATAAACTTTATTTGTATAGCACCTTCCTACAATGCCTTGCACTGACCAAGGTGCTTAACAGGACAGAAAATATAAAAACCGGTACAATAAATCAGTGAAAATAAAATAAAAGCAACAGCAATAAAAGGAGGCAATGGAAATAAAAATGCTACATACTAAAATACCAAAAGTAATAAAAGTTACACACTGAAAGCTTTTTTGAACAAGTGGGTCTTCAGTCTGGTTTTGAACAGAGTCAGATCAGAGGTGGCACGCAGCTCAAGGGGGAGGCTGTTCCAGGCTTTTGGGCCGGCAACAGAAAATGACCGGTCTCCCCATTGTTTGTACCTTGAGCGAGGCACCTCCAGCAGGTGTTGACTGGCAGATCGTAAATCTCTGCTGGGCTGATGGACTTTCAAAAGTTCTGAGATGTAGAGAGGTGCAAGTCCATTCAGAGCTTTGAAAACAACTTGACCCATAACTAATAATATAAAACTATAATGTAAATTAACAGTTCTGCAGTAAATACCAACTTTGTGAAGGTTATGGTGTTAAAGTAATTTTATTCAAATTTCTTGATTAAGATATTATTGTTTAAGACAGAAAATTAGATATTGTACCTTTGTGATACTTTGCAACATTCAAGTCATTCTCCTGTAGTTCACCTGGAAAACATAAAAAAATACTCATCTCCACGATCACGTTTCTTTAAAGATAATGTCCCAATTTATGCTGCAGTCTTTGACAAAGGATCTATAACTTTAAATTAACCACGTCAATCTCTCAGGAAAAAAGGGTTATATTTTGAGAGTTCAGTGGAATTACCATTAAAAAAAAACTTTCAAAATTTAAGCTGTAATGAATATTTGAAAACGCTGAATTAGACAGAAATAGATCAGTTTAAACCAGTCATGATTGCAGAGCTAGCTGCTGTTAAAACACTACTAGCTAACTAACATGTTTAATGAAGAAAAACTGGCGACATGAAGTATTAATGTTGATAAAATGGTACAGAACAGTCAGCTAACGCTTCACAAGGGCAAAAGAAAATTGTATTTTCATCAATTTACCGGAGAAAACACGTCTGAAACATCAAGAATGAACTACGTTTGATGCTAGCAGCGCTGCTGTTTGGAACAGTTTGGTGGAACGAATCGTCCCCTCCGTGACCCACGTGACCAGCGTCCTGTGCTCCAGCATCAACGTGTGGCATGGAGGCTGCACAGTTGCAGAGAGAAAAGCTCTGCAGAGAGTGGTGAAGGCTGCACAGAAGTCTGTGGGAGTCAGTCTCCCCACCATCACAGACATTTACACCTCCAGATGCAGAAAAAGAGCCACCTGCATCATGAAAGACCTCACTCACCCAGCACACTCACTCTTTGCACCACTCCCCTCGGGACGGAGGTTGAGGAGCATCAAATGTAGAACCACTAGACTGAGAAACAGCTTCTACCCTGAGGCTGTCAGACTCATGAATAAATAAATAATAAGAATAAACACTGCAAAATGTCACATCATACTGATACTGTACTGATCTGTTTCTTGTTGCTGCGTTCATCTGTGACCATCTGCTCATGTTCGTGCTGCTGTTTATAATGATGTTTTTCTACTACATTAGGGCTTAGTGTATTACTAGCTGATGTGATGTCTCTCTTAGTTAATCCTAGATGTTATTATTGTATTTCTCTTGCATTTGTTGTTGGATGTAACTGGGACCCTGTGTACATAATCTCGTTTTCAACACATGTACTACATGCGGTGCAAATGACAATAAATTCTCTCTGACTCTGACTCTGACTCTGACTTCCGCATTCCATTCTTACAATGGGAGTCTATGGAAGTGTCGGAACTCTCTCTCTCTGTGGCTCTGGATGGGACATGCTAAACCTTATGTGTTTTGTTAGCACTTGAAGTATGTGTTGACGATGATTCTCATCTACTGCCACACTAAGCATTAGCTCAAGATCTATAAAACTGAATGACATGTTATTTTTGTGCTGGCTAATGATCCATTCAATTCATTTTATTTATATTGTTCCAGGTCACGGCAGAAGTTGTCTCAGGTCACTGTTCAAAAATGTTCATGTACATTAAAAAGACCAGTTAAGTATAAGTTATCTATCTAAGGAAGCCAGCAAACTGCAATGAATCTTCACTTCATCACAGTCTTCCATACTGAGCAAGCACAAAGGCAACAGTGGAAAGGAAAAACTCCATTTTAACAGGAAGAAACCTCCATCAGAACCAGACTCAGGATGAGTGGCCTTCTGCTTTGACTGGCTGGGGTTTGCCAGAACAGGAAGGAGAAAACAGACAAAAGCAGAATGACAGGTCCAGGTGCACTTTCTATTGGAAAACAAACAAACAAAACCCAAAACAAAATCAAAAAACAGATGTCAAGGATATAAATTACAAATTACAACAACAAAAAAATACAAAAAAAGTAGAGCAAATAAAGAGAGAAACAGAGTGAGGACATGTGGTCAATTTGTCCTCCAGCAGTCAAACTCTATAGCAGCATAACTAAAGGGAGAGCTCAGGAAACCCAAGCCAACCCTAACTAAATGATTTTTCAAAAAGAATAGACTTATGGCTAATTTTAAAAGTAGGCAATGTGTCAGCCTCACAGACAGAAACTGGAAGTTGGTTCCACAAGAGAGGAGCCTGAGAACTGAAAGATCTGTCTCACATTCTACTTTTGGAACTTCTTGGAACCACAAGTAAACCTGCAGTCTGAGAGCAAAGTGCTCTGTTAGGAAAATATGTAACAAGATCTGTAATATAAGATGGAACTATGTTGTTGAGAGCTTTGTATGTTAGAAGTAAGAAATTGAATTATATTCTGAATTTCATAGGGAGCCAATGGAGAGAAGCTAAAACTGGAGAGATATCTCTCTTACTAACTCCACTTAAGACTCTGGCAGCTGCGTTTTGGACCAACTGAAGACTTTTCAAAGATTTTTTTGGGATACCCAGATAATAAACTATTTCAATAGTCCAGCTCTATACATGATAGATGCATGGAGCAGTTTTCATGCATGATTTTTTAGTTCTAATTTTAGTATTACAGTAGTCCCTCTTTTATCATGGGGGATCTGTACCCTGAAGCCCCGCGATAAGTGAAAAACTGCAAAGTAGGGATAGTAGTACAAGTAGAAGTAGTAGTTTATTTTAGTATAAGTTTATAAACTCTAAATGCTCTAAAAGAGCACAGAATGTCATGATTTCAGCTCCCTGCCTCCACTGCTTTTTGGCCACGCCCACTTCTCCGCTTTGCACGGATAGCAACTGATCAGCTGCAGCAGGAAGTTTATCCTGCAGTATGGGTTGCACAAAAGTGCAGGAGGTACTAAATTATTTAAAACAATTCATTTTAAATAAAAATTCCATGCCGAACGTGCAGCTCATTCGTCAGTCAGTCAGTTGTGTGTCATGTACAATCTTATTTTGAAAAGCACAATAGAGCAAGTCTGTGGTAAACCAACTGCGAAGTAGCGAAGAATTACTATATTATGCAGGTGAAGCAAAGAGGTCCTGATCATTTTTGTTAATGTGGGGGTTATCCTGATCAAAAATATTGCCAAGGTTTTTTACATGAGGACTGGATGACAAATTAAAGCCATCCAGAGGAAGTGAAATGATGCAAAGTTTGTTCCTAAAATGCTCAAGTCCAAAAACCACAACCTCTGTCTTGTCTGGCTTTAAAAGCAGAATTAAAGATCATCCAGGCTTTTTTGTCCTTAAGACATGCTTGGAATTTAAGTAAGTGATCGTTTTAATGGGCTTCAAGGATAAATATACCTTAGAATCATCAGCATAACAATGAAAATGTATCCCATGCTGTTTAATAACTTTACCTAATGGAAGCATATACAAAATAAAGAGCATCTGTCCAAGTACTGAATTCCATGGAACTCCATGACAACCTTTGGTGTATAAATAAGATTCATTATTTACATTTACAAACTGGAATCTATCAAATAATTATGATTTAAACCATTTTAAAGCAGTTCCTGTAATCCTAACATCATATTTAGGCCTCTCTTGTAGAATATTGTGATCATCTGTATCAAACGCAGCACTAAGGTCTAACAGAACCAGATTAGACACAAGTCCATTTTCTGAGGCCATGATATCCACTTTCATCAGTGCTATTTAAAGATGAATAATATACAGTTCTAGCTTTATAGAGGGCTCTCCTATATGTTAGCAGTCTATCTCTCCAAGTAAAATAAAATTCTTCCATGTTAGTGGAGTGTCATTTTTTTTCCAGATGCCTGTTTTAAAGTATGTACCGGTAACTCAGAATTGAACCAAGCAGCCAGCTTCCTCTGTTTGATCACTTTTTTTTTTCCGTGCAGCAATTTCATCAAATGAAGTTTGCATTGAAGTTGTAAAATTATCATCAAGGTAATTCAAGGCACTGCTCTCTATTACATTACTCTGCAAGACAGAGGAAACAACAATGAAGGAGAATCTTTAAATTTGGTTACAGCATTCTCTGATTAGCACCTGCTATAAGTACCTGCTTTCAGTACCTGTGTAGTCAGTTAATGCAAACTCAAATGTTGTAAAAATGATCAGACAGAACAGGATTTTGAGGATGTACAGTATTATACGGTAAGTACTTCCTCTATGCCCCATGTTAGAACCAGATCAAGAGTGCGATGAAGAGAATGATTAGATGTGTGGACATTTTGGGCAAAACCAATTGACTCTATAAAATTAATAAATGTGTTTCTTAAGCTATCACTTTCAGCATCTACATGAATATTGAAATCCCCCATTATTATGAAGTTATCAGTAGTCAATAATAAGTCTGACAAAAAAATCTGAGAATTCAAACAAAAAATGATAATAAAGACCTGGTGGACGATATATAACAACCAGTAAAAGTTAGTTTTCTGATTTCTATTTTGGACAAAGAGGGACAACCATTCAGAGGTATTATAGCATTAGTCAATAATCCTGACTGAAAGATAGCAGTAACTCCTCCACCTCAATAGTTGTTCTAGGAACATACAATTTTAAATGATTAACAGGAGTGGATTCATTTATACTAATAAAATCCTCCTGTTGTAGCCAGGTTTCTGTCAGACAGAATAAATCGGTATGATGATCAGTTGTCTGATCATTAACTAACAGAGACTTACCGGTAGAGGAAAGAGATCTCTAAATGTGTTCAACAATCCACATTTTATGATTTTATGATTTTGTTCTGGTACAGTAACTGTGTTTATTTTAATAAGATTTTTTATGATTAATAATTTTGGAGCTGATTTTTGGTTTACTTAATTTGAGCCGTGGGCGAGCTGACACTGTTTCAATGGGGGTGTGGGTGGGTAACAAAGGAGAAACCACAAAGCGTGTGAAAGACTACAACTCTGCTTCCTGGACTGGACCCTGGATTGTCAATCTTTTGGAGGACAAACAAAATCTGCCAAATTTCTAGAAAGAAGAGCGGATTCCCCAAAGTGGGATGGATGCCATCCCTCCGTATCAAACCAGATTTCCCCCAAAGCCCATTCCAGTACATAACCCACATAATTTTCAGGACACCACCTGGACAGCCAGTGGTTGAACGATGACATACCTGTATGACTAAATATGTCATCGCTGGTCAGGTTGGGGAGGGGGCCAGAAAAAACGATGGCATCTGACATAGTTTTTGCGAAGTTACACACTGAAGCAACATTAATTTTAATGATGATCAATTGGCATAACGGGTTGTCATTACCAATGACATGAATAACAATTTTACTGTATTTAGCCTTAGCCTTAATCAGCCGTTTCAGCTCGGATTCACTGTCGCCCGCTCTGGCCCCCGGAATGCATTTAACTATTGTCGCTGGAATCTGAAAGTTATGCACCATAACTCATGTTCCCTGAAGGAAGGGAACGAGGTGCAACACATTAGCTATGGGACTTCGCCGCCGCGCGGTTCACCTGAAGTAATACATTCACGCCTTTACGGCAGTTGGGCGTCAGCGTCACCACAGAGGCCCCGCCCTCTTGGTATAAAGACGCGTGCGCCCATCTTACTTTCTCCAAGTGCACTTCACCGAGCTTGGGCATTGAAAAGGGCAAACTGTGTTGCACCTCGTTCCCTTCCTTCAGGGAACATGAGTTATGGTGCATAACTTTCAGTTCCCTTTATCAGTCAGTGCACTCGGTGCAACACATTAGCTATGGGAACGTAATTCATTCATACCCTTGAAATGCTCTGGAAAATGCATGCTTGTGAGAACTTCTGCCTTTATACCTTGATGCATGCTCAATAATCCAGGTAGAAAAATCTAAAAAAGCTAAGTCTGGTCCTTTGGACATTCAAAAAAACAAAACAAAGCCAAAAAATTGTAGAAACGTTTTGTCTTTCGTCCGAAATACTTCTTCTTTCGGAAGTCTTTCGGACGAAAGACGAAACGTTTCTACAAATTTTTTTTTGAATGTCCAGAGGACCATACTTAGCTTTTTTAGATTCTGCCTTTATACTTTAGGCGTTTTGGCTGCTCTCTACTGTGTGTTAGAGAGTACAGCCTGAGTGACATCACATGCAGTGACATCCAGTGTTTTGCAAACGTGTTTGTGGAACTCCAGTTGGCAGCAGCACAGATGTCTGCCACTGGAACACCCTTAAACAGAGCCCATGAGGCTGCCAGGCCTAGAGTGGAATGGGCGTGTACCCCAGAGGGTACCTGTTGACCTTTACTGCTGTACGCCCTTTTTATGGCCTCAGTCACCTAGTGTGAGAGGCGCTGCTTTGAAAGGGCTCTGCCAGCAGCAGGATTGGCAAAACATACAAACAGTTGGTTTGTTTTCCTCCAACTGACAGTTCTATTGATGTAAACACTAAGAAGGCCCTGACAGGGCAGAGTGCATTCAACCTCCTCTGTTCCTCAGTGAGGACAGGGTGGGGAGGAAATGCAGAGAGCTCAAAGTCCAGACTTCTGGGATTTAGAGTTGGAACCTTTGGGACATATGCAAGGTTAGGACGCAGGGTAACCTATGACCCATCAGGGGCAAACCTGGTACACATTGAGTGCACAGATAAAGCATGGAGGTCACCCACACGTTTAGCTGAGCAAAGAGCAAAGAGCAAAGCAGTTTTATAAGATAACAAATCTATCTTAATGCTGCTGATAGGCTCAAACGGAGGCTCACACAAAGCATCCAGGACTAACTGTAGGTCCCAGTCTGGGGCCAGAGTCCTGCTGGGGGGCCTTTTCCTCAGTACCCCTTTCATGAAACGAATCATAAGAGGGTGGGCACCGGGTGTTTTACCTACCAGTCTTCGTGGCACGCCAAGATGGCTGACAAAAACATCTTAATGGTGGAAAAGGAGCTGCCTTTTTCCAGCAGGTCTTGTAGAAAGGTGAGGAGCTGGACCAGATCACAGGAATATGAGATAATATTCCTTTTTAGCTACCAGGCCTCAAAAACACGCCATTTGTGAGCGTAGAGAGTCTGGGTTGACTGGGCTCTCGCTCCCTGTATTGTATTGATGACGTTACTGGGGAGGCCGGAGGCCATCAGCCGGTTCCTCTCAGCGGCCAGGCTGAGAGTTGCCACAGTTCTGGACGTGGGTGAAGGAGCTGCCCGTGGGCCTGAGTCAGCAGGTCCCTGTGGGGGTAGCTGCCATGGTGTCCCTGACAACAGTGAGATCATTTCTGGGAACCACGGTTTCTGTGGCCATCTGGGGGCTATGAGTATCAGGGAAAGAGCTCCCTTGCGTACACGTTCCAGCGTCGCCTGAATCAGAGGGATGGGGGGAAGGCGTAATATAGCACCCCTGCTGGCCAGCTGTGTGCCAGAGTGTCTGTTCCCAGTAGTGCATCTGTTTCTTTCAGTGAAAAATACAGGGCGCAGTACGTGTTGATTTTGCAGGCGAACAGATCGACGGATGCCCACCCGTATCGTGCCCAGATCTGGTCCACGATACGTGGGTTCAGCCTCCACTCTGAGGCTAGCAGTGGCCCTCTTGAGAGGGCATCTGCCCCGTGGTTTAGCTCGCCGGATGTGTGTCACTCTCAGTGACAATATTTGGGGGTTGCACCACGTGAGCAGCTTGTGTGTCAGGCTGAGGAGGGGTCGGGACCTTGCCCCTTTCTCTGTTGATGAAAGACACTGTCGTCCGGTTGTCTGATTTTATCAACACATGTTGTTTTGTAATCAGCCCCTTTTTGTAAAAGTGCTTCATGGACAGAAAAACAGCCTTCAATTCCAGGAAGTTGATGTGGAGCCTTGCCTCCTGCTGTTTCCAGAGCCCTTGGGCATTCTGGTTTCTGCAAAATGCTCCCCAACCTCTCTTTGAAGCATCTGTGGTGATCACCACACGAGACAGTACTCGTCCCAGCGGGACTCCTGTCGTGAACACTGAAGGATCTCTCCAGGGTTCCAGGGCTGTCACACACTCTGGGCTGATCAGTTTCTTCCCTGCCTGCCTGAGGGAGGTAGGATGCATCTGTTTGTTTAGCCACATCTGCAGAGCGCACAATTTTAATAATGCCTGAGGCACGTGGGGAATGGCTGCTGCCAGAAGACCCAGGAGATGCTGGCATAGTTTGAGAGACACTCTGTAGCCCAGTTGAAAGCGTGCCAGGCAGAGGCGGATGGATGAGATCCATGCCTCTGAAAGCCATGCTCTGTACAGAATGGTGTTGACTTGTACACCCAGAAATACGGTAATCTGTGATGGAGTCAAATCGCTTTTCTGCAGATTTATGACGAAGCCCAGTGCCTCCAGGTGAGCCATCACCATGTGTGAGTGCAGCTGGGCTTGTGCTCTGTTCTCGGCCAAGATCAACAGATCGTCCAGATAATTCATAATTCTGACCCCTTGACCCCTGAGTGGGGTCAAGGCTGGATCCAGACATTTTGTAAATGTGTGTGGTGCAGTTTTTAGCCCGAAAGGTAAAGCCAGGAATTCGTAAGCTTTTCCTTAGAATGCAAAGCGGAGATATTTTTTGTCTCCTCCTAATGCTCACGTGGAAAAAAACATCTTTCAAATCCACTGTGCAGGTGTAATCTCCTGGTCTCACAGACTGGATCACCTGTCTCAGAGTGAGCGTTTTGAACTTCTAAGTTTTTATTCTTCTGTTCAGTGCTCTGAGAACTAGAATAGGTCTCAAGCTCTGGTCTCGTTTGGGCACGATGAAATACTTGCTGTAGTGACCGGTGTGTATATTGTGTGTTGGAACAATATTTATCACTCCTTTTTGCAACATTGTTGATATCTCCTCTCTTAAGACATGTGCACGGTCTGGGTTTATGTTTGACTGTAGCACCACTGTGAACGGGGCTGGCCTCTTGAGGAACTGCAGCCGGAGGCCTTGACACATTGTTGACATGACCCACGTGTTTGGGTGACACGCCCCCAAGGCCTGCGCGTGCGCGCTGAGCCTGTGAGACATGTTTATTCTGGGTTGTCTGTGTATCGTCGGTGCAGGAGGGGGAGCAGTTGCCCCCTCCCGCTTGGCCCCGGACGAGCTGACCTATCCAACAGCGGTCGCCAGGAAGTCTGCCTGCTCCAGACAGACTCCAGACGCCCCTCTGAGGCTCATTGTCTGACCTGACACATTGTGTTTCACAAGGGAAGAGGGGTAATTGCCCTCTCCCTTCATCGTGACTGTTTTCATAAAAATGGTGCTGTGTTTTTTTATTTTTTTTTTTTATCAAGAACCAGGGCAGTTTGTGCTTTTGGTACTTTATTTTCATGTTTTGAAGAACAAAGTGTCTTATTTCCACACAGCAGACACATTTTGTTTTGTGTACACACGAATGTGACCAGCTTTTTGCTGCTTTTCACACATAAAGTCTGGGTTTAAATGTCTTGGTTCTCATATCACATGGGCGGACAAACCTACAAAACTGTGAAGTGGTCCCGCGTTGTCAGGCCAACTTCTGCCTTCTGTCCCAGTTCGTCGAGGAAGTTCTCGGCGGAACCGCTAGACGAGGAACGAACCTGTTCCTGGTCCAGGACTGGCCAGCCTGAGATGGACCTGCTGTGGGTCTCTGTCGTTGCTCACCGTCGTAAGCTGGTCTTTTTTGCAGGGGACGGCATGTGGCTGAGCGGTGTCGAGGTTGCACGGGCCTGCTCCCACTGGTGTCTCTGGGGGGTGCGAAATCTTTTCTCGGCATTCCCTCGTGCAAAGCTTTGGCCTGTTTTCGTCTTTGCGCCAGCCTGCTCTGGATACGCTCCAGAGCCCCTTCGAAGTGTCCCGTCGATTCGATCGGGTGGTGGAGGAAGGGGTACCACTGGCCCTCCGGCAGGTCAGTCAAAGTCACCAACAGGTGGCGCTGGGCGATGACCACTTCAGCCATGCATCTCCCCTGAGCGATAGCCGCGGTCCCCATCATATGGAGCACAAAGTCAGTCGCCTTGCGGGCTTCCTCTAGGATCTCTGCCGCCTTTTTGTTTGTCATTACCTGGAGCTCCTGCAGCTTTTCTGCCAAGTAGGCCTGCATCATGGCTGAAGTGTTCATCGCGTGGACCGCGAGGCCCTGAGCCCGGTAGCATTTTTCGAGCTGGGAGGCAGAGGCACGGCAGGCTTTGCTGTGCAGAGTTGGCTCTGCGCCCGACGTCCTGGGGACCAAGTGAGCTGCCAGCATGTCCTCCATCTGCGGGACATTGGCGTTTCCTGCTGCCTCCATTCCGACGATATCGAGGAACTGGGAGAGTGGCAAAAGCATGGGAGCCCTGGGTTCAGCCCAAGTGCGAGTGAGCTCCATCAGGAAATCTGGAAAAATTGGCATCCCGTGCCTCGTGGTTGACTGCTGTTTTGCGAAGAAATAATTCCCCGCGAACCTCGTTACCTGTTGGCGAGGTGGGGGTTCTGGCCAGCTGATCCGC